>JACXGM010000132.1:43793-56061 GCA_016801145.1 Umbra pygmaea
ACACACACACACACACACACACACACACACACTCTCTCTCTCTCTCTCTGCACAGGAGACATCCATCAGTGGCCCAGCAGGCAGGCAGCCTCCATAAGGCCGTGTTGTACTGAGTTGGTCTTCCTTAACGGCTGCCATGTACCACACCAACATGCCACAGCACATAGAAAGAGCAAAGCTCTCAGTGTAGAAATATCAATATTAATTTTAATGGACTAGTTTTGTAGTTCAGGGTAGCTACAAATTCAGAATTTTACCTGATGGTGTACGGTACAAAACATGACATACGTTAAGTGCACTACACTACGCATGGCCAAATATCCCAACAGAAACTAAGCACGTATGCCCCATACCCCGACCCCCTGTTATTTGTTGATGCGTTTCAGGAACGTCTGGGTCCCATAGAATATGATAGCAGAATGTGAAGAAATGAAGTAGATTTTGCTTAATTAGTTACAAAAACATTTTCTAAGTGTTTCGCCGCCTAATCTTTTTGGCACTGAATTCCAAGTCAAAGTTTGCACGTCACAATCTTTCGACAACAGACAACAGCACTTGTTCAACCTAAACATGTGATGCCTACCTCCTCCATTAGTGTCTCTTTTGTTTAGTTTCATATTTTCCCCTTATAATCATGAAGATCAGGACTTGTTAGTGGTTGTTTTGAGTTTCTCTTAAACACTTTGGACACTCAATAACTTGATATACACTTTAATAAAGCACTCTACTAATAGTCTTCAGGAAGAGGACTTTGTACTCATTGGATAGATATTGTTCAAGGGTCAATTCAGTTCAGATACTGGGGGAAAGATAGAGGATGCTGCCACTTCCCCACAAAACATGCCATGGTTTAGTTTGTAAAAGGCCCTCAATAAGGTTACTAAGTATGATAATACATACTTATTTGGCTGTTTCCTTTTCAGTAAAATTTAAAAGAATTGACTGCTCAATGTTAACTCCCATTCGTACAACATGGTAGCATAGCTAACATATAAGAATTGACTGCTCAATGTTAACTCTTATTCGTACAACATGGTAGCATAGCTAACATATAAGAATTGACTGCTCAATGTTAACTCTTATTCGTACAACATGGTAGCATAGCTAACATATAAGAATTGATTGCTCAATGTTAACTCTTATTCGTACAACATGGTAGCATAGCTAACATATAAGAATTGACTGCTCAATGTTAACTCTTATTCGTACAACATGGTAGCATAGCTAACATATAAGAATTGACTGCTCAATGTTAACTCTTATTCGTACAACATGGTAGCATAGCTAACATATAAGAATTGGTACTTAGGGTTGTTTTAGTTTTAATGCAATTGATTTTTGATTATGATATGAACATGTTTTTGGAGTTGACATTAGTACCAACATAGTACTTCAATTTTTATCTACATTTTTTGGAGGTTAGCGAGGAGATTATAAATCTTTATCGTATGTTACAACATATTCTGCACATTTTCATAGCACTTTCACAGTTGTGGTCAAGTTTACTTGCGACAAACTGTGCAACTTTCCCAGGAAACGTCCTGTATTGTTATTACTCAAAGATAAAATTGTTTTATCAAAATGTAACTGCTGATTTTTTTTATCAAAGACAACATTATGTGGGGTTACATTTTGTTGCTTTTTTCTCAACGTTTATAATTCCATGTTTTACACCTCCATTTAAAACAGTGACATTTTCTATTAGCCTTGTGAAAAAATTTGTAGAATGACAAAGTAAAATAATGTTTGTCTCTCTGTTTCTACATTACTTGGCTTTTTAAAATTTTGAAAAATAATAATAATATTTAAGACCCAACCTTTGATGTCCAGGTAATGGCCATGGGAACAGGCAGGTCTGCAGAACATTCTGGAGCCTCAGTCGGGTGCTGTGAACACAAAGGACACATGGTTTAACACCCAGTTAGCCAACATAGCTAGGCACACAGTATGTAACATCAAGTTAGCACCTCCTGTACCTGAAGTTGACCCAGACCTGTTATTTTTTAAATCTCTTTAATTTCTCTGTATTTCTTTCCTCATATCACAGTCACCTCACACCCTTTGACTGTGCCCGACAGGCGAGGCAGCTAGGACACAGGAGGAAACAAAGCTATTTTTACCCTGTGACAAGGGCAGGCATGTGGGCACACAGGTATGTTGGCACAGGGTGAAACCAATCACATCTTCTGGAAATCATCTGTGCCATACTGCCACCCTGCCCAGCATTCTGTTACCCAGGATTTGCCCACTAATTAGGCAGGACGCAGCCACAGTCTCTGCTCAGCCTGAGCACCATGCTCTAACTCCTACCTGGCCTTCTTCATAATGTGTAGAGCACAGCAGAAATGTACCGTTAGTCGACATGCACTCACCACTCCTCCGGTCCTGAATGGAAAAAAGTGGACCTCTATCTACAGTCCCATGTAACAGCGTGTGGACTGGACACCTCTCCCACCAACTTTACCAAACTACGTCTGCCCTAGATTCATATTTAACACATTGGAAGTCTTTTTTGTGACCCTTTCAAAGTGTGTGCAGTTTTTACTGCGCTTTAGTTTAACTGTATGCGTGAAGAATGCTGGACTGCATTCTCCGTGTTCTCTTACCTTGGGCTTCAGTTTGACAGTGACAACGTGCTGTCGTCCTGTCGAGTCCTCTGCCTTCAGGCTCAGTGTGCGGAACTCTGTGTCAATGAACACCAGCCTGCCGACAGAGACACACTGCACTCACACACTGCTTACACTGCGGTCACACACTGGATTATTCCCATCGTAGCCCATTAACCACCCCCAGAACAGACCCGAAGAGACATTATAGCCCTGTTCTGCCTCAGACGTCGCCTGTCAGGACATATATACAGTAGGACCAGCTTACCTTTCCCAAAGTCAAACTCCAACCGCTGGCAAAGAAAATTTCAACCTGACCCTAGATCTGTCTCTTAGCTTCATACTTCATCCCTGAGTGCATTAAAGGCCATCCACTGTATCTAACAAGTTCAGAATTTTACTGGGGAGTTACATGGCAGTTAGTGTGTCACTGCATCACTGCCTCACATCTGAGAGAATGGAGCAAAGCAACGTTTCAGAGGCAAATCTGATGACAAACACAAGCTTAGACATACAAAACACACAACAAACAGAAACCATCAAGTAACACAGCAAACCTCTTTTAATCACGTAACATTCTCTCCCCCCCATACACTCTCAGTTGAGATCGCTTTCACTCCATCCATCTCCTGCTTTTTCATTACAGTGACAATCCATCACGTCGTATCTGCGTATCAATATCACGGTTCCACCGCTGGCCCCACTCCCATCTCCTCTGCTCTGCATTCACACCGGGCCTCCCGGCCCACAGCATAGAGGACTGGCGTGGCGTGATAGACACAGCGTGACCACGCGGTACCCCGCTGCGAAGACTGATGACAGCGGCGCCGTGGCCACGGCAGAAGCGGAGCTGCTTAGGAACGGATGACACGCGTGCGTCTGAGTGAGAAGTGTACGGAGGGAGAGAGCTACACACACTCGTGGAATAGTCATTTGTTAGAGTAATGATGAGAACTGTAGTTGTTCCAGCTACGCTACGAAAGTATTTGAGAGCTGGGAAGAAAGCTATTCTACTCTCACAATTGAGTCCAATTGCAGGCTATTTCACCAAAAAGTGGCACCTTAATGTTTGGATAGAGTATATACAGTATAGGAAAGTAGGCACTGTTAGGATAGACTATGTACAGTATAAAGACACCCAAGCTATGCTGGAGGTTGGCTGGAGATTGAGTGAAGCCAAAGACAAACGTCTCCCCCAATCCTAAGAAGTGACACCTATATTGATTTTCATAAAAGCCAAATGGATGGATGGCCATCGGGGGAACCTGGAAACAGAGTGAAGCGGAATACAAACGTCCGTGCCAACAAATGCACACATTTATCTAATAGAAATGTATATGCCACAAAAAACTGGAGATGTGTAATAAAGTTGTGTCTATTTAATGATGCCTAATCCTCATAAAAGCCGTGTTTAGATCACAGACGGGGCTGAGGTAGATATACTTGACTCCATTTCCCATTCATTAACTCGTGACACCTTCTCAACGCTGCCTTAAAGCCATTCAAACAACCAGGCACAACGCAAGCCTCTCTGGCTTGCACCAATCAGCAAGCAGAATGAGTGCACGAGTGAAAACCCCGGGCTATTAAACGGCACTGCCAATTAAGATGCTAAATGAATCTTGAGTGTATTGAGATAGCCACAGTGGAATGCCTCGAACGGTAATACCGCATTGAAATGACTTTCACCTCGTTTTCACACAACTTCAACATCCCCCATTAAACCTAAGAGTAGGGCCTTCAATTAGACCAATTTGCATTTGCTAATATCATAATTGTGGCTGTGGTCATTAATAGGGAAAGTGGAAAATGAGGAGCTGGTATAAATGGTACCTGGAGATACATCCCCAGTGACAAAGAGAAGATGGTATTAGCTCTGGTTGACACCCAGCTCGGCAAAGTTATTAAATGGGTTCTGGCTTTAGCTATTACTCAGTAGGTAAAAATAAGGAAGCCATTACAGTTAGCTATTAATACAGTATAATATTGTCTTAAGTCTATCTTTTATGGGTTTAACCAGATGGAAACCTAGCGCCAGTTTTAATCACTGCTGGGTGTAATAGACCTGATTTGAAAACCATCCAGGTCAGGTCACACTTTTATGGTATACTTTTACTGCATAGGTACCAGATTTTTCCCTGGTCAGATAGATGCGTACTTATCCCATCCTAGGTGCTCCATCTCAGTGATCAGCTGAGAGTAGTACTTCGGTGGGGGGATGGAACGATACTCTGGCTTGCTCTTCAGGGCCACTTCCTGCAACAGAATGCTTCCTGTTTACTGTATACTTAACGACCAGCATTTCAATGCTGAATTATTGTAACGGATGTATTGTTATGATTATAATAATCCGCGAGGCAAATTTGGATGCTCTTACAAGGACAGTCTTCATCTCCAGCACAAAACCCACTAGGTCAGCAGAGTGATGTAATCTCTGTGAAAAGACAAAAACAATGAGAAAAGAGACATTCATGAACAGTTGGAAAACGAAGTGATACTGTAGTCTTCTTTTAAAACAACTTGAAGAAGTAGCTGTTCAAATCAATTCCAGTGTTTTGATTAATGGAGCCTGCCACTAGATTTAATAATTAATGATAGCTTAAAGCCTGTGAAAATAATGAACTTTACAGCCTGGGGTGAAATATCAATCTAATCCCAATAACCCAGAGGGGACCACATAACAAATAGGGACATTTCCAAGGCAATGTTAATTAAGCAATGGAAAATATATTTATTGAACAAGTGAGTCAAACACAGTGATGGAATGCAAAACTGAATACACAGTTCAGAAAGCAGCGTTTTTCTCTTATCATGAAAAAGTCTGAAGAATCCCACAGTAACCGGTCAAAGGTCTTCCTCTGAAAGCAGCTGACCTCTTAATTAGTGTCATTCATGAGTGTTGTTGTAAATTGCGGATTTTCTCTTCGTCTTACTTGTTTTAATATGTGCCCATATCCACGCAATAACTGTTTCAGCTGCCAGCAACAATGAAGCCTGCAATGCAGAATTAGAAGTAATAAATAATTGACTCCATTTGATCCAGCGGGCTCGAGTACAATATAATTCATTCAGGGAATAAAAGGAGGACAAGTAATATGTATCATTAAGTTTGACACCCTATTTGTCTGTGTCACTGTCTATGTGCGTACAAAGATACATACAGCAGAATACTACTGAGAGATATTGAGGATTGCAGGTATACACCAGGGGTAACACACCAGGGGTACCACCAGGCTGGGAACATTCGTGCCATAAACCTGAAGATTTGAAAATACGGCGTTTGAAAAAAACATGAATCAGCACATAGCATGCATGCTGTCTTCGTGCAGGATCCTCAACTGTCACGATCAGTTCCACGTCTACATGATGAGCTTAAACACAATCAATAGCACTCAAAAAATGTGGAAAGAAAATATTTTGTTAAATTAGGCTATCTTATGTTGTAGGACAGTAAATAGTGAAACTTTCCACTAGGCTATTGGGGCAAAGACAAACTCTACACATTTCAGTCAACTATAGCACACTGGCTTCCGACATATTTTCCCTGCCCGACAACTTGATAGCAAACATTGCTAGTTGACAATGCTAAGAAGATAGCTGGTTAGTTTGTTCTAAATATCTTTAACACCATGGGCCGGTTTCACGGACAAAGATTAAGCCTAGTCTTGGACTAGAAAAGCAAGATCAATGGAGATTTCCATTCAACTTGATTACTTATTCCAGGACTAGGCTTAATCTGTGTGCGCGAAACCGGCCACATAGGTTTTATTTGATTAGCGTACCATCTCCTGCCCAATGAGGAAGACTAAATTGTAGTCCAAAGGCGGACAGTGAAATGTGCTGTCTGCCTGCAGCCAAACTTCCTACTAATCCCTCACTGTTAACAAACACATTTAAATACAAGTGATTCAAATTAGACTTTTTAATAAAGAAAAGGCTATTGAATATACCAATAGAATTATTGTTGTGATTTTTTTACGTAATAATAAAGGAAGCCTACGTACAGTACTAATGTTGTTATTTTGATGGTGGTTGCTGGATGTGGAGACTGAATTTAGGCCTACTACACTCGACCAGTTCCTGGTATGACTAAGAAAATAGGCTTTTTTTCCCCAGGTGAAAGCCATTTTCATTTAAACACTGAACACCTGGTACAAGGTCCCTATATTAATAATTCCCTGCTTTACATAAAGATATGACATCCAGCTAATGGGTAAAAGATAATCAACACTACTGTTAACAAAAACATTGACAGAAAGCAGCAGACTCTAATCAAAACAGTACTAAAATTGCATTCTAGTAGTTGATCACATGCCAATTACTATCCATGTATTATAACAATTGGATGACTTTAGGAGTTTCACATTGGAAACTACAATGTCTGCAGTTTTTGGGGCACACATTCATTCTGGGCTGAAGGCAAGAGGGGTGAGACATTGTTGCATCTTAAACCCCACTCTTCTCAACATTTACGCTGGGGCCAAATGTTTAGAATAATCCAGGATTTTTTATCAGTTTTAATAGGAATTGATACCTTAATTCACCATGGTGGCATGACATTGATAAGAAATTAACTGCAAATTAAAACATGATTAATTACAGATGAGCAAAAATACTTCATCATTAGGACACTGAAATAATGGCTGCTGAAAAGTGGCTTTGCCAGTATTTAAATAATTACTGGGGGCCAAAAGTTTGGAACCACCCAGAATTGTTCACTAAAGTGGCATTTAATTGATTCAAATAAATATCCAGGATAATACCAATGTTGCAAATGTCTATCACTTTTGTAAATTACTGATTTATAATTAATTATTCACATACAACAGTAAAGACCACTCTTTAAGCAGCCATTAATTCAGTGTTCTAATGATGAAGTCCACATGGCATGAGGGGTCACCAAACAGTTTGATGAGTATGAAAACCATGTGAAACATAAGCTATGGCCTTCGTAATCCCCAGATCTTAACCCAATTGAACACCTTCTGGAGATTTTGGAATGATGTGTTCGACAGCCCTCTTGACCACCATCATCAAAACACCAAATGAGGTAGTATCTTTTGGAAGAACGGTGTTCCATCCTTGCAGTAGATGTCCAGAGAATTGTAGAATCCATGCAAAGGCACATTGAAGCTGATAGATGGTGGTGGCCAAACACTTTACTGAGACATTTATGTTGGCTTTTCTTGTAAATTTGTCACATGTCCTTATAATTACCACCAACCAAAAAGATCCATAATTGTAATATTATTATTAATTAATTTAATCCATAAAATACCTGTATTTTACGGCCATGTAGCAGCAAGACTTATAATTTATTGCAAACTATAAACGTTTTATATGTAATCTATATATTTGATGTTTTGCTTTGCCATTGATACTTTAACTGTTTCCTTATTGTAATACACTGAACATATCCAGTAATATATAAAGAATCTATCTATCTACCCTTTTGAAAATATGTACAGTAAAATGTTTACTTAAAAAATTAGATTATTTCAGTTTATTAACTATCAATGCGCACACACGGACACAAAAACATACTTGGCCAGTTTAATTTGATGATCTGGTGGAAGCAGTATTCGTACTCTGAAGTCCCTCTCCTGACAAGAAATATAAAGCAAAATCAGATGAAGTAGGCAATCAGAGTGTTTAAAAGACATTACAACGACATCTGTCAAGAAATCGTTAATAGCAACTTCCGCATGCTTTAATGCCGTATACAACAAATATACGCTCTATACTACAACTGTCAAGCATCAACAGTGATGAAATGCGCAGGCGCGGCATTTAGGGACAACTACAAAACGTTATAAATTGACTTGATTCAAGTAGTTTCATTCCGTAGCTTAGACTCTGTAACATTTCCCACCTGAACCGTGATGAATCCATCATAAACTGTTTTTTCCTTGTTGAGCGGTAAAAGCAGCGGATTTTCTTTCACAAGTAATCTTTCCATCCTAGGACTTGCACTTCGAAATGATCATTTGTGTTGGGTTTTAGTGGGATATTACAATACGGTTAGCTTAGTACTTTCAAATGTGCAGCTGCATACTCCTGTTATTTTAACGTGCCTACAAATACACGTCGTTTACTACGAACGCTAAAGTGCGTGAAAAAGTATTTCTGAAAAGCAAGCCAAGAACTTTATTCTTCGAGTTCAGCTGACAGTTTTTCCCGCGATGAAAAAATCATATACGTCATACATTTGTTTTGAATTGCAAAACTTTATTAGTTAGCAACGTTTATTTATTAAAAATCCGTATATTCTTTCGTATGTTATAATACGGTCTATGGTTACAACTGCTAAAAAAACACTAAAATCACACATCGGGTCTTGATAAACGAAACATTTAATATAAAATCTGTACTTACGTTAAGAACAAAATGAAGTAACAATGGTCAATGAAAACCAAAATCACATACTGAATGAGGGCTGGATTCAACCTCACACTGAAAATCTAAATAAACAACTATCACAGGCTGTCCCAACGTGCAATAATTTTATCACGGCAACTCATAATGTGACTCAGTAGTGTATGGCCCCCATGCCTGTATGCACTCCAGAAAATGTCTGAGCATCCTGATTAGACTGCGGATCTGTCCTGCGGGATCACTTACCACACCTGGATCAGGGCATCAGTGAGCTACTGGACAGTCTGTGGCGCTACTTTTTCTTCTTTGGATATTTGGCAGATTGCAAATTATTTTGAAACTGTGGCGCTACTTGGCAGCATCAGATGCACCTATACATAATGTCTCAGAAGTTCTCAATTTGATTCAGGCCAGGGAAACCTGAGGGCCAGTCAATGCCACCAATGCCTTCAATTCTGTCGTCATCCAGGAAGGCTGGGCATTATCCTGCACCAGGAGGAACCCAGGGCACACTGCACCAGGGTAAGGTCTGATGAGGGGTCTGGATTTCATCCCCGGTACCTAACAGCAGTCAGGGTACCATTGGCTAGCACGTAAAGGTCCCCTCCAAGAATATGCCTCCCCAGACCATCACTGACCCACCACCAAACCGGTCATGCTGGATGATGTTGCAGGCAGCATAGCGTTCACCACAGCGTCTCCAGACTCTTACGTCTGTCACCTGCTCGTGTGAACCTGCTCTCATCCGTGAAGAGAACGGGGCACCAATAGCGGACCTGCCAATTCTGGTGTTCTCTGCCAATTGAGCTGCACAGTGCTGGGCTGTGAGCACAGGTTCCACTAGTGCAGTGTTTTTCAACCCTCTCCTTGCGGCACACCAGACGTTCCACAGTTTAGCTGTAGCCGCTGAACTAACTCACCGTATTCATTAATCAATGGCCTGATAATTATCAGATGAGTAGAATCAGGTGTGTTAGCTCAGAAATAAATCAAATACATGGAACGGCTGGTGTTCCCAAAGAAGAGGGTTGAAAAACACTGCACTAGTCGAAGTTGGGCCCTCATGCCACCCCCACAGAGACTGTTTCTGACGGTTTGGTCCGAAACATGCACACCAGTAGCCCACTGGGGGTCATTGTGTAGGGCTCCTCCTGTTGCTCCTCGCACAAAGGAGCAGATACCAGTCCTGTTGCTGGGTTGATGCCCTTCTACAGCCCTGTCCATGTCTCGTTGTGTAATGCATGTCTCCTGATTTCTCCTCCATGCTCTTGAGACTACTGCGAGACACAGAAAACCATGCAACCTCACGTATGGATGTGCCATCCTGGAGAAGCTGGACTACATGTGCAACCTGAATGGACTGCTGGTACCACTGCATGCTATCATTAGTGACAAGGACACTAGCAAAACAACAAACTGAAGAAGAATGAATCAGGAAGGATAAGGAGATAGCAAATGTTTGTGGCCACCACCAGCAAACATTTTCCTTCTTGGGGGTTATCTTGCTGTTGCCTCTCCAGTGCACCTGATATAACTATAGTTTGCACCAAAACAGGTGACATGGATTCACATTTGCTTATGTTCCTTACTGGAAAGATTGATATCCCTGATGTTTAATTGACTTGGTGTTATACTGTGATGATTGTGTGTTCCCTTATTTATTTTGAGCAGTGTATAAATTTATGTATCTTTTTATATTAGCGTAATTTTGAAAATGTTCATTATGTTGTCAAAATTTGGGCTTATTTTTGCTCCAGTCAGTAACACCTTCAACATTTGTTACAGCATTTAGTACTTGTTTTATAATGTTGTTTTAGGTTAATGGGAAACAGCTAGTAAAATTCCCAATCTACCAGATTGAATATAGTATCAGGGATTTTAACCAGATAGATAATCTACATAGCTGCTCATGAACTGGCGCGTAAAATACATTTGTAGTATGAGGTTGATCCTTTATTAATTAATCGTAAAAATAGGATAAACCTAATTTCTACAATTTTGTGCCTGGTTCTTGATATGAATAGCCCACAGGTAATGGCCGCTTTTGATGTATAAAGAATTGATATTTCATGGTCTAATATTGTATCAAAGGAGTAGCTAAAGGGTGTTTTGAATGCATACATTCAGTTAACTATGTTTTAGAATGTAGGCTAAGCTAAAAGTAGATGCATTTACAGTGGGTATTCCATTTTATTTCTTATCAACACAACAGGTTAAGTCAGAGATGTGGTTAAATTCCAAAGTATTGCTGATCATTTTGTAAAGACATTCTCAGTTTATATGTATTCATATTCTATTCCACAGGCAACCTCAGCAGTTGGTGCCCCAAACCTACCTCAGATTGTGTTCCTCTGTGAGGTGGGTTTTGACATGATTACTCATATATCTACATCACATTTCAGATTATTTTACCAATAAACACAAAAATCACTACACTCAAGTAATGTTACACTGCCAGTATCAGCTATATTCTATATTGTATATAATCCAAATAAGAGGGTGGTCATTGTATGTCATGTAATTGTCATACACATTGTCATAATATGTGGCACGTATCCCTTCTACTGTTTCCATATTTTAATAAAATGAAACCATGATTTCTACCATTTTGCTGTGCTCCTGCATACAGGTTTGTGGCTCAGCTCCCATTAAGCAAATATTTATCCCTGTAGCCAGGATGACTGTATTGCAGTTTGTGATTATATATGGGCTTGCGAGAGGAGTGTGTGAACCTTGCATGCTACACAAGGTGCCTGGAGAGATTTATGTTTTGTCATCCACCTTCTTCAAAGCTGTGAATACCGGCAGGCAGCCAACAAACAGATAGACCTACCTAGCCTGGCAAACCTAAACAAAGAGACCTTACTGCCGCTGCGTTTACATCTATGTGGAGGACTATGTGTGCTCGTGTGTTTTAAATGGCTGAACAGCTCCTTACCGAAACGGGTGAGTGCTAAATGTCTTTTTTGTTTGGGGGAATGCAAGTGAACAGTTTAAGGCGATTTGAGCGGCGAGGCTTTCAGGAGAAGCCTTGGCACACACACTGTTGGTGCAGAAGGAAGCGATATTATCCTCCTCCGCTCTGTCTTTTTCTCTGTCTGACCGTCCCTCTTCATCATGTGCAAAGTGCAGCAGTCATGCAACACGGCTGGCTTAATAGCATTTAAAAAGGAACAAAAGCGTTAAACAATTTAGCGTCTGAGAATATTGCAGAAGTTGTTGCTAGACGGTGCTCTCCGTCTCCCTCCTCTCTTCCACAGCCTCCAGCGCCCGGCTCCGGCTCTGAG
>JACXGM010000132.1:63635-94157 GCA_016801145.1 Umbra pygmaea
AGAGAGAGAGAGAGAGAGAGAGAGAGAGAGAGAGAGAGAGAGAGAGAGAGAGAGAGAGAGAGAGAGAGAGAGAGAGAGAGAGAGAGAGAGAGAGAGAGAGAGAGAGAGAGAGAGAGAGAGAGAGTGGGTGTGGTTAGGAATTCAGAAATAAGGAAATAGTGAGTAAGAGCAGGAAGAAATAGGGAAATATTTTGAAAGTAATGTCATATAATATATTTGTTTTCGTCCATTGATAGCAGTTGGGGTCATGGCTGTTTGGAGGTCAGTCCATTAGCGCCCACTCAGTCCTGGAAAACAAGTGTACATAGATAAATGACTGGACATTTTATTACAGTGTTAGTACAGTAAGTTAATATATGTCTTATTTTAGACTGATATTATAAATTCTTCCCATTTTTGTGTTAATTATAATTTTTAGGGGAACCAAAATCCTGCAATTTGCAATTGTTCTTTATCAGTGAGTTTTTTCAAAAATCATTGAACATTGTACATACAGTATATTTGAATGTTTATTTATATCTGTAACATACTTGCTTTAGTTTGTTGTATCATTTTATCGTATGGGCATCTCATTGTGTCATGAGTGTTGAGGTAAGGGGCATGTTGCAATGAGGAGAAGCTGCAGTTGCACATGCCGACCAAAAGAGGGCAACATGATGTCAGAATTCCTGTTCTGGGTCCTGAATGGGACTGTAGGTGTCGGGTTAAACGTGTAAGTAACAATAATTTACATTTACGCTTGGAACTGCTTCCCCCGTGCTGTCAGTCTGCAGTTCAAAGCGCCTTCCACTCTCTTGGCAACAAAGCAGCGCCTTGTCACATGGCGGAGATAGCGAGGCTTGGGATGAAGTTCTTCACAGTCAAGGTGTCATTATGAAAGACCTTGCCTTGGCGTTGAAGCCGAATCAAAACAAAAGGGAAATTAAATGTGCCACTCTCTTCCTCCTGAAAACTGTCTCGGCTGCCTGGCTAGGACTCTGCCAAGGACGTTTGGGTGTGAAACTAACCCCCTTAAATGGCTTTACTTACAATTCGGAGTTTTAGATTTTTTTGTTTAGCGGTATTCATATTTAGATTTCATTATGTAGATGTCATTATCTGTACGATTGTTGTTAATGGGAGCTCTGAGTAATGTGGTGAAATCTTATATTTGGCGTTTACAAAACACACCAAATGCAGAGTAGAGCAGTTTGTAATCTTTAATACAGATGTGGCTAGATTTTGTTATGGCAGGATATAAAGGTGGAACTGTTGTATAGACGTCCATCAACCTGCCCTCTGTCATCCCAGTGAAGCACTTCCCCCATGTCCACTCTGTTAAAGGGGCTCACAAGCTCCACTGTTATCCCCTGCACCAAGAAGCCTTTATCCCTGTGGCCTGTCCTCCCTCCCAGGGTGGAGTGATAGCCCTCTTTGGCATGGTGCGCTGCCTTTGTTCCCTGCCAGGGGCTGGCTGTTGGAAACAGTGCCAGGGTCAGTGTTAGTTCAGGATCTTGCCAGCAGAGGGCAAGGAGTCTTGGCACTAAGTCACTTCTGTGGGATGGTTTACAAACCACAGCGTTATATTGACTCGATCATGAAAGGAAAAGCATCAGACAACATGTAAAATATTCATTTTAATAAGACATATTGTATTCATTGAATATGAATACAAATATGGATAATACATATAAATATTTTTAATATAATTATTAAATGTTGTTGAAAGCAGCAATTCATAATATACCTGATCAATAGTAAAATTAATTATCTTTAAAGCCTAGATAGTGCTATTAATTACAATGTAATATATAATCAATGTATTGTCACAGAAATGAGTAACGTTGTGGAAATGCTTAACAGTAGTGTGCATGTAGAACATTTCAATTACGTCGGACATGCTGTACAATTAGACTTTCCTGTTCTGGAATTTAACGGTAAATTACCTGCTTATTTCTTGGACATATTCACGTGATCATTTAATTTCTCTGCCAATGCATGCTCTTCAGGATCACATAGGTATAATTGTAAACACTATGTTGGGTTCTACTGCTGTGTATTGGAAACAATTCAGCCAACTGGATAAATATGATTCCTCACAGCATGTTAAAGTCTATGAATTTAGTATACTGTGTTCATGTTAAATGTAAATAAATAAATACAAATTAATTACTGTCATATTTCAGATTGTCAAAAAAAGCCTTTTTTGTTTTTAAGGCAACAACATGTTCACCACATAAAGAACAAAAGCAATAGAAGAAGCATTTAGACACCCTGTAATCAGTCTGTAAAACAAACACTTTTACTACAAAAAAAACCCTCAAAACAAACTCATTACTGATATATATCCTGCATCCTCTTTGTCTGGGGACTTATCTGGGCTAATGTAGAATGCATATTCAGGGCCGACAAGAGTTTTGCTGAAGTCGACATAGTGCCTAGTCAAACACAGAATACCCAAAAAACAGCTTGGTTTTTGTCTAACATTTAGCTAATTGATTATCACATGCCTCAGCCATATCAGCAAACTGTTATTTTGTAAATGAATATGCAGGCACAATCTGCCTTTGTAGTACACACTATTTGTGGACAAAATATGCAGAGGGAGAGTAACACAAGTACGTTTTCTGTTGCATTGTCTAATTACATTTGCTCGCACCTACAGTATACTGACACACAGAGTATTTATTACTGAAATGTATTCATACTCCCCCGGTGAAATTCTATGCTAGGCATCTGTTTATAGAGTGGTTCTGTTAGTCCCTGCATTCTGGAACGCTCTACAACAGCCAGGGAGAACAGGGTATAATCGCTTCTGTCCTTCTGATCTGCTGACTGATCTTTTTGTGATCACTATGAGTTGTTTACGTGATTTTTTTTGCCTGATTTTTTGTCGCCGCTACCATCTTTTAAGGACACATTTTTTTTTGAGGGAGGGAGAGATGTAGAGGGACGAAAAAACCTGTAAGGTAAGACAATGAAAGGTCATCAGAAAACAAAGGATGGATTGGAAACGGGAAAGGACAGAGAGATCAGTCATCTGCTATACCATGTAGATTTATTTTGGAGTTTTAGTCCCCATGCCATCTAACAAAACAGCCAGGCAAACAGACAGGCAGGCAGACAGACAGACAGGCCGGCAGGCAGACAGACAGGCAGACAGATAGTGACTCACACCCAGTAGCAGCAGTTCCTCACTACGCCCAGATAGTCGGATGTGTCTAATCGGCCCTGGCAGAACATTCTCTGCTTAATTTTAAGCATAATGACGGTGAGGGGGAAATGATACTTTAAAGAGCAGGGGAGAAAGAAGGAAAGCAGGAGCAGAGAAAAAAAATCTGTGGAAGGTGATTAGTTGTTCTGTGGGATCTTGGCAGTGGAGAAGGCTGGAACACTAATCCCTGCTTTGGTTGGAGACATTTTCGCGCAGTAGGTCCCTCTTTCCGCCCCCTCTCAATTTTAAGCCCCGTGTCAAACTCAAGCTCTTCTCCAGCGCTCGCTGCTCTCATTTCCTCTGCCTTCTGGCTAGCCCTGCTATTTATAAGAAATCATTTTTCTTTCTCTCTTTTATTTAATTCTTTCCCAGCGTGTTTGATTTTCTGCCCTGCTTAGGAAGGTGCCCAGATTGAGTGGCAGGCGGCCAGCGGTTCTCTCTCCTCTTCCTCTCCTCTTCCTCTCCTCTTCCTCTCCTTCCATGTCTTCTGCACACACAATATTCTCAGCTGAAATGCGGCCCAGCTGTTTGACACTACCTGGGAGGACGAGTACACACACACACATACACACAGGCACACACACAGGAGCAATCACGCAAATATACACAGATATTCACAAACTATAACACACCAGCACTGAACAAAATGTGTCAATAGCTAGTTGTATTTATTTGTATTTGTAAGTGTATCGACTTATTTCAACTCTTTTGCATAAACTCTTTTGCATAACCAGTGTAGCAGTTTGTGCGTTGGCACCATTCCCAGACAATCAGCCGTAGATTTTGTAGAATGGCATAATTTATACATTGCATTACTTGATTGTTTTGGCTGGTTGGTTTAATTGATCACAAGGCTATGTTTTAAGTCATCAGCATCATATCTCATTTAAAAGCAGACAGTTATTTTGAATCAAAGTTGCTGAAGGCCTATATCATTGCTTGGTGAACACATTCTTATTTGAGTAAAAATTAGCTTTGTCTGTGTTTTAGGCACTGCTGGGTTTTAGTTGCTCTTTCTACTACCCGTAACCCCATACTGGCCCGTTGTTCAGCTGAGTTCAGCAATGTGTCTCAGATCAGAGCAGGGTATTTAAAAATGCAATCGCCCAAAAACAAAAAAATAGATTTCCTCTTCTCCCCCGATGCACCGCTCTAGAAGTGTCTTCAAGCATATGTTTGAAGTCCTTTGTAGTTGAAGACATAAGTTGGTCTTGTATTCATGCGCTACACACATTTTCCTCTTGGGCCTTTACAAGGCATATCGTTTATTATCATCCAAAAGGACATTGATTAGTTTGTCTTTTGACCTATCTGACTGGTGTGAAGTGAAACATACTTTTTCTTCTTGGCATGATCTTTCAAATCCATATTTCTTAAATGTTTCTTTTTTTAAGTAACAAAATATTTTGTTTGACACCTACCACAATGTATATGAACAAGGCCTACTACAGTACTTAAATAAACTAATCTACCTACTCTAATGACTCAAACCAATGTTGTAGGAATGAGTTTGATATTGGGGGAGACACCATATATTTTTCACAAATTGTTTTTATTATTGGGGGGAAAACATTGCCTGTCTGTAACATTGGAAGGGACATAATACACCCCATTTCTATGCCCTTGTCTCAAGCACACACATTTGAAAAATAGCTTAGTATTGACTTGTAAAAATGTATCAACTGCACATTTCAATTATTGTAATGGCAATGACAAAAATAGTCTAGTGATAACTATTTGAAACTCGGAAGTGCATCAACTGGTGAATTCGTAAGAAGACATGACATTATTTTTATTGTGTATAATCTCTGAATCTCTTTTTCTCTTCCTCTCACTCTCCCTCTTTCCTACTCAACAGTCAGTAAAATTAATTTCCCTGACCTGTTCATCGCCTGAGCTGCAGGGGTCAAATTCCAGCGTTCATTACGCTGCCGTTTTATTTCACTATAAAGTATGTTCAACAGGATAACGAGAGCTTGGGGAATCCACTTATAGATTTTTATTTCGTGGCTGTTATAAAATGAAAATAATTAAAGTTGCATAAACAGGCACCTGGTCAGAGGGGGGACTGATCCAGGAAGTAGTTGAGTGTCCTAGTTGTATCTCCTCAAACATGAAGGAACTCAATCAAGCTAATGGTGGTCCAGAGGGGGTCAGACGTGAACGGAGAGCAGAAGATGGGCGGTGGGGATGATAGTGCAACATCTTCATGGTAACAGCACCAGGTGTGTGTTTCCTATATGGAAACAGACATGTAAGCACACTAATTGTGCCACTTAGGGCCCCAAGCTGTGTGCATTTACCTGAAAGTAACATTCAGAAGCATCAACCTGCTCCCCCGTTCTCAACAGCTGCCACTTCAGTGGTGTCAGGCTTTTTCAACCTCCCTGTCTATCTGTGGAAAGCTATTAGGGTACAACCACTATACATTCATTCATTCAGATATGGGACGTAGCTTCACTGCCAAGATTGTCCAAAAGCCTTAACCATAACGATCCATTAGACTCTGTCAGAATGTCAGCTCTGATACTGTAATGTACTGTGAATCGGTGTCCAATGATATGTGATGGATGCCCCACTTAGGGCTGTCTCCAGAACTGCAAACTGTCCCTTTCTCCAGAAACTTTGCAAAAGCAAAGTCTTTCTTAAACCTCTCACCTTTGTCCAGTTGGTAATGGTGCAGAGTGAATAATGTGCTCTGCCTCCCTTAAAAGTAGTCATCTGATCGGTTTCTCAGGACGCGGCCTCTTAAAGCCGCTGCAGCCGGTGTCCTTGCCAGCTCGCGTCTCCATCAATCGCCGAGCGATGGGCGGGAGAGCGGAGCCATAAATGGAGTGAAACTTTTCGAGGTATGCGGCGTGTCTGCGGCTGGCCAGGTTCGAAGGGGGAAGAGTTGCTCTGCCTTCTCTAATGGCAGTGGGAGAGAGGGTGAGGGGAGGGCGGCCGCTGATAGATATTGATAGAGATTTTAATGAATGTTCGGGAGGGATGGCACCTAAAGCGCTCCGTTGGTAATGCAGTGTGACAGTGTATTTGTACTAATAACCCCTAAAAGTGGTGATAAAATACTGTGGGCTCCTACTGGAGCCGTGATGGATGTGGTGGGAGTAATTAAGCTCCATTAGGCTGGGGGTTCACTTATCCAGGGACGTGTCTGTCTGTCTGTCTGTTTGTCTGTACGTGTATGCGTGCATGTGTCTGCCAAGGCAGAGCTCATGAGTGCAAGCGTCTCAGTGACCTCTAAGGTATTTCAGCTTTTTTTGTACTCTCGCATTTATCAGTGACCCCTCCCGCCGAATGTGGGGTTATGCTCATGGATGTTTTAGTGTGTTTTCGGGTTGCAGCTTAGGGAACTTCACACCGTTTGTTTGTTGACAGGAAAGAGCAGTAAATGTCCCCCTGGCGATCTTCTGTGGCGCTTAGATGCCCAGAGAGCTGCCTCAGGCTCTACTACCTACCAGGCTCAATGGGAATGCATTGGCCCCATACTGCAACACCTTGTTGTCTCTCTCTCTCTCTCTCTCTCTCTCTCTCTCTCTCTCTCTCTCTCTCTCTCTCTCTCTCTCTCTCTCTCTCTCTCTCTCTCACGCATGGGCACAGATGCAAAGATACACACATCTCCTAAAACTAGTCCCAGCAGCAATGCCCACCCCCCACCCCGCGCTGCTGTTTTTATGAGTGTAGATTCCACAGGACTGGCATCATGTTTGGCACCCACGCCAGCACTCTGCCCTCTTTGAAAATGTCTGCATTAATGACCCTCCGGGGGGAGGCTCCTGGTTGGCCAGCTGAGCTGATGTGTCCAGGTGCTGCAACATAAGCATTTCATTAAATATTAAAGCCACCGTTTGCCGGCTACTAGCAGTTCTACTGGGGAGAGGGGAAAACCCCCCCAAATATCTTTGGGCATCAGTCCAAAAGCGACTAAATGTATGTGAGAATTTCTTTCTCCTTTTTCCAACCTCTCTCTCGCTCTCTTTTTCTCTCTAATCACACTCTGCTTTTGTTTGACCTTTCTTCTGCTAATTAGTTGCCTAGTTGAAAAGCATTCTGGGTAATATATCTGGGGCGATGTGGCTCTCTTCTCCTTGTGTGTGCTGGCGATTATGATGGCTCGCAAAAATGTGCTGATGATTTATTCAGGGTAGCTATTTTCCTCTGATCTCAAAATACACAAACCGTGAAGCACTGGCCCTGCCATGACCCATCTACGCAAAACAAGTGGACCAAGATCTGTGTAGTTTGGGAGATGTGTCCTTTGTCAAAATGTATAGTTCTGGGGAGTATGCACAAGAGATTTTCATTTTATTGTTAATGTTTTTTATTTTTATTTTTTTGTTTTACTGTACTGAGTAATGAGTGACTAACTACGTACGTATATGTGGGATGCTGGACAGAGTGGGTGGATAAATAATAGTCCAATTATTTTAGAGAGGGCATCAGCCTATAGCCTGGTGGTTAGAGCATTGGGAATGTAACTGAATGGTTGCTGGTTTGAATCTCTACACTGACTTGATTAATATAAGTTTGTGTGGCCTTGAGTGCAACACCTACTGTAACCCTAACTGGCACAGATTTTAAAAATCTGACTGAAGGAACGTGGTTTATTGTGGATTCTCAAAATTGGTAATTTTCCATATTGGACAAATGTTTGGTTTAACTTTTATTTATGTCTGGCCTCCCATAACAGCAGGTTATATACTTTAGGAATGTTTGAGGAAATGGAACCCTGGGAGCGATTCACTTCAGTGTTTTCGGGTTCTGTCTAAGGTGCCAAGGGTCTTTGCACTCTTGCTGAGGGACACTACCAAGAAAGAGTAGCTCAGTTTTTTTCAAGGTGAGCATCAGGTGGTGTGCAAATATCTAAGCTCAGATGAGTGGGGGATGGGTTCAGTGTCATCTGCATAGCAATGATGTGAGGATATAACGGCACTTGGTGTATAGAAAAGAAGAAGGTGGAGAACTGAGCCCTGCTGACAGCATTTAGAGCCTGTGGAGCATACACCCATACTCTCCATGTCACCACGTACAAACAGGATGCAGTATAAAAGCGTGGAAAGCTTAGGGAGCCCCGCCCTGAGAGGATGGAGAAGAAGATCTTGTGGTTCACAGTGTCACAGGGAGTGAATATCCCTGGAAGAACAGAGAGCCTCTGTGACACAAAAAGATTGAACTTTGCTTAGTGACCTGCCTTGAAGGCTGACAGGTTCGGGTCAAGAGAGATAAATAACAGACAGATATGGGTTTGTAGTTTTAGCTGTCATACGGATCAAGTGTTTGTCTCTTAACCATGTTGTAGTCAGATGGGATGCAGCCAGTGGTCGAGTGATGAGGATGTGAGGAATGGAAGAAGCTCTCCAGTAATGGCCAGAAAAATGGTGGAGTGAAGGGGGTCGAGATGGCAGGTTGTTTGGCCACCGGACATGACTCTTTAAATGTAGATGAATTCAGTGTGTAGTGGACCAGTGGACTCATTAAGCTTAGTGAATGAGGTGCAGATGTCATCTGCCTTGTTTTCAAGAGTAGTTGGCAAAGTCATCAGCAGAGAGGAAAGGTGGGGGGGGGGGGTTGTTGAGGAGGTGGAAATGACCTTCCTGTCATTAGAGAAATAAGCTTAACAATTGTAGTAATATAATGTGTCTTTAGCAGAAGGTGTAGAAGCAAAGCTGGAGGAAAAGAACGATAGGTCACACTTAAGTTTTATTTACCTCTTTTCACTCAGATGATCACATCCCTGTTCTGTGAGCTTGCAGTAAGAAACTTAGCCTTGGAACAGGATGGGAGGGTGGGAGAGAAAAGGAACAGTGAGGGCCAAAGATCTGTTGATAGTGTACTGTACGGTCAAAGGCGGAATAAGAAGACCAAAAGGGGAGAAGGATTTAACATATGGTTGAGATATTTGTTTGGGAAATTCCTTCGAAAAACCTAGCAGAACTTCTTGGCAGAGCTGTTTGCTTTTACTGGGTGACAATGCCAGACTTCCATCTCCTTATCAATGTAATTATTGATTACAGGTTATGGCAATGGCTCTGGTACAGATTGCTCTTTGGGGACTCAATTAGAACCATTGAGACTGAGCAGAGTGTGAGTAGGTAGTCTACGAATTCCAAGTTACCCAATGTGACCGCATGCCTTTATGTAAGATGTTTTTCTTGGTTTAACCTTCAAGGATCCACGACGCTCTAGAGCAGGGGTGGGCAAACTACGGCTTGCGGGCCTGATGCGGCCGGCCGGGTCCTTTGTTGTGGCCCGCGAGGCATTTTAAGGTGCCATGAGCTTCCTATTTTAGTTTTACAGTTGGCTGTAATACACAAATTCGAGAATGAAAGGCAGCTTGAAGAAGTGAATGAGGTAAAGTATGAAATCTTGTAGACACATCTAGCGGAATGCAGAAACATGTATGATGGTGACTGGTACATGAATTGTAACTGCATATAGATGTTGACTGAAAATATGCCCAGGTATAGCCCTTGAAGGTCAGTAGGAGGGATTGTAGCAGTTGCATGGCAAATTACATAGTCTACAACGTGAATGTTGTTTGAAAGCATTATTTGTAAAATTTTGTTTATTTGCTAAGTTCATAAGACTTCTCAATAGCAATTTTTCCCAGGTGGCCTGTGTCTGTTTCAGTTCCTCTACTCCCTGGTTTTGATAGTGGCATTTTCAAATCTCAACAAAAAATCCCAGCATGGTACATACACTAACAAAGGAAAATATATCTTTCTCTTTAGTGAAATGTTAACTGGAAGAGGGTACATCCAAATGGGTTACCAGGCACTTTGGACTCAGAAATTGTGAATGCTAGTAACTCATTTATGTCATACGTTTAAGAATCAGTCATTCAGAACAGGATTTGGAAAGCAGAGTTAAGTTAAAAAAATCTACTGCAACTTTTATCTATCTGACCATAACCAGTTTTAGGTTTCACATTAATCTGCTGATGTGTCAACAGCTGAGCATTTCCTTTCTGAATTCTATCACACAAACGTTAAATTCACATACTTTAAACTGTATATTCAGGTTATAAATCAATGAGATTTACGTACAAAAATATTTCAGCTATTCAAATTAAATGGTGTTAAACCTCTTTTCAGCTTAAGCCTCCTGACTGACTGTTGGACATTAACTTGTAGGATTTGTTGAGATTTAGTTGATTCCATTCTTCCTTCCACCCTTATAATATTAGGAGTTCCACTGGCTGACACACAACCATAAGTCATAATGCAGCCACCCCCATGCTTAACCGTTGACAAAGTGTTATTTTCTTCAAATGCTTCAACCCTATTTCCCCAAATTTGTTTTTGGCCCAACAGTTAAATTTTTTTTGTACGTGTGTATGTCCACAGCACATTGTAATGCCGAGTTTTGTGATGTTATATTTTTAAAGGCTTCCTTCTGAGAACTCTCCCATGCAGATCCTTGTGTACAAGTTACCACAATTGTTTCTATTATTTTACACATATTACCTTCAAGATAATAACTTAAGATACTTTCTAAACAGTCATTGTCCATTATAAAAAAGGTTCTGAAATATCTTCAATTTGATTGGCTGACTTTGGGATCCAAGCCTATGAAAAATCCCTGATATTCGCACGTAGAACGCTGCCTTATCACTGAAATACCACTACGCCAAACTTGAGGAGCTGACCAAAATAAAAAACATGGCAGATAATTCCTCTAGCTTCAGGTCTAACACCAAGTCCAATAAGATTATCCATCAAATAAAAACTATTTTTAACATTCACTCACCACAAATTCATTGTCGCCAATGTAGACATGCTAACCAGCCACAGGATTTAAGTAATGTCATTTGTTTTGCTATAAAGCGCTTTTTCGTGACAAAGCAATAGCTAGCTATTAATTGGTGGCTGCCTGTAGCTGTATAGTATATCAACATACTGGCTCGTTAGCCTACTGGTCTTATACTATGACTAGTAGTATACTGTACACTACACAATTCTAACTCTGATTAAGCTGTCCCAAAAAACATTTTGAGGTCTGTGACAAAACTCCCAGATCAGAGCCAAATCACTATTCACTCCCATCAACTACGCATCTTTGCTCGTCTCCAAATTGTCCTAGACGCCCTGATCTTTTCAGGTAGGTTTGTTTTTCTGGTAAAAAATCTTGACGTGAGGGTTGTTATGAACACAGCGAGGAGATGGAGCCAATGAGAGAGCAAAAACTTTTGAAGTTTTCTGTTATACTCTTGAATTTGGCATAAACAGGATACCGAAACAAATGTGTGTTCATAATTATTTTATTAAATATCTATTTGTAGAACATAAACAATTGTTGCTGCCTGCATCTACTCATCCGTTCTGTCAGCATTAGAGATCCTGGTGCCCCCTCTGCAGGCGCGCACAGGATCCGATGGTTGGCATCCCCAGATTTCTAACACCACTGTGTTCGCACCCATCAAATCCTCCCAATTGCCACAGCTGTTTTGTATTCCATCATCAAGGACTCTATGTTAAGTGTGGACTTGGGGGATTTGTGGGATATTATTTGTGCTATGCTTGTCTGTTTCCTATGTAGATCCCTGAAGGTGCACTCTGCTGTTTATTTGCCTAGCTGTGCGTAACAGGCCCTTTATTCGATTTATACAGAGTATAGTATATAGATATTGTTAAGGACCGTACTGTGGTACGTAAAGCATTCATATACCTTGCATTCTTTTGAAACTGCGTTCTACACCAAAAAAAAGAGAAGAACGCATACACTCCTGCAGTTGACTCCTTACTACCTTCGAAACGTGACACATTCTCTGCACTATATATTGCACTTTTCTCCCTCTTGATTTTTACCACACAAATGACTGCACATGCAAATTGTATAGAAGCTGCTGCAATTTTTCAGCCTCAATATCCGACAAAGTCACGTGAAATAAAATTATATCGCTTGTTTTCAAGAGACATTTGCCGTTGATTCCTCTAAATAGTTTAATGTGTGTAACTATAGCCTGCGCTCCTTGGTGGTGGTAGTGAAACTGCTACATTAAGACGATAAATTGCAGGAATGTTGTGTAATGATGTGCACAGTACAGAATTTTTTGTAGTAGGAAATTCATGTAGTGAACAGTATAGTATGCTTTGGCTTTAGTCGTGTCATGGCATGTAAAGATATAAAATATAATTGAAAATCTGAGACATTTGGATTTGCTTGCAACACGGACCTGAGAACTCATCACTCACTTAGATGCTTTAAAGTCATCAACTAGCTACTTTAGCTAGCTAAGTGTATGCTCCTGCATTGTTTTTGTAGAAGTCATGCATCTCACAATCGTTTTGTGTGCAACAATTCAACAGTTATTTTGCGTGGTAATAAAAAATGCACTAGTAGAAGTTACACGCTTGAAGAATTTATAATACGGGACAGTTTGATTTATTTAGCATAGATATTCCAGGTAAATGAACATGAGCATATGTTGGCATATAATGACTGCGTTTAAGCCTGCGTCTGATGTTGACTTCATCAACTTAGAAGTTAGAAATCATAAACAATATAATTTTAAATAGACTTGTAAACATGTGCCATTTTATTCAAATAAAACGTTACACAAGAATTCCAACCTTTTAGAAACGATGTAAATGATTAGCTTAATAGGAACTACTTGTTTTATGTGGCGTACTAACATGGCAACAGTAGGATGAGTGCTGGGGGGGTATGTTAATGTTAGACGATAACTGCACGCCTTGCGACATTTTGTTTTGCTAAAAGTCCTTATTTAAAGATTGCTGCACACCTCAGCGGTGAAGCAAATCTGTCAAGAATTAATGCTTAGTTACCCCACAGCAGATATTATTTGTACAAGGACTTATTATCTTCAAGGAAATGTCTGTAAAATAACAGAAGAAGTACTGGTAGTTTGTTGCCAGTGGTTTTTACTCGTGGTTCACAGAAATGTTTTACAGGGTAACATACGCTGTGGACCTGTGAACAAATAACCCTGTGTCAGATAAATTGAACATCCTTTACAGTGACCTGTGGGTTCTGTTGTGCTGATCTGTCTAGGTTTCGGGCAAAGTTTCAGGCAAATACTATTTACCTGCGTGATATTTTAAAATTGCTATTTGTGGAATTGCAGCAGTAACATTTGAATTAATGTATATTTTATAGGTGCACTGTGTAGAATTACAAGTGAAAATAGAATTACATTCTCTTTCAGTGAGAAGGTTCCAAAAGCTGTAGAACAGTTATTTCATGGTACTTTAAAAAGCTTTTTAGATTTTTTAGATGGGACAGCGATTTCCTAAACAATGCAGTGCATATCTTGTATTTGAACAGGAAATTCAATGACACTGCTTCTACAGTGATGGTAAAATGGGCACATGCCCGTCTGCCTTTGATATAATTTATGCGTTTTAGGCTTTTTTTGTGTAACAAAGCACTGCATAGTGAAGGGAATCATTAACCAATATACAGTTATTTTACTATATTTGCAAACTATTTATTTGAAAAACAGTGTAGATGTTAGGCCATTGCAGCTGTTGTTAGGGCTCAAATTCTATGAATAACATGGCATGTACTGTAGAGGTCAGGTCAATCTTAGTTCAAAGAAAGATTTATTGTATAATTTTATATTTTCTCCAGGTGTGTCCAAACCTTTGGAAACAATTGTATTGTTTCTTACTGATCTATGACTAGATTGCCAATAATTATAGCGGGCCATGTACAGTATAGTGCAAAATACCTTTACAAATTAATTTGCAGGACATACAGTATACAGTAAGTGAGAAAACAGTGTTAATGGTCGGAAAGCCAAAGAAAAAACAATAATTTTTTTAAATATATGTCAAATGGACAACATTGAAAAGTGAAAAATGTTGGAAATTATTTCATATTTTTATCACATGAAGACACATGTATATTATGTCCCCTATTTCATTCAACTATCAACTACAGAAAAATGACTTAATAACTTTGTTGTTACAAAATGTGTATTCCGTTTGTTACCATAATGCATGTCTGAATGGCTATTTTGAGTCTTCCATGTATCAAACAACAAATTGAAGGTAATATGCACTACTCCATAAAATATGCATCAATTAAGAATGATGTAAAGAGAAAGGACAATTTATTGCTCTAAGGATTTATTCAATTTGACTCTGTAATTGCTTGCAATTCACATGCTCATTATATTACAATTTAGTGCATTTAACAGCAGCTGGTCTGACGATAACGGTAGGGCTATTGGGTGTAACACTGGTCCCAAACGGGTCCTCTGAAGGTGGAACTCTACAAACAATTATGTTTTTTTTGTGATCGATTAAAAAGTTCCTTCAGTAGTTATATTCATAACAAACCCAAAATGAATAAAAAAGTAACACAATTGAGGCAACAAAATGTAATGCATTTGCTTGTTTGTTCCTTCCTCTGAAATGTACATTTTTAGTCAAAACCTAGTTCTCTGACCTCAAGGTCACTCAACCTGAATTTGTGATTAAAGCTTGTTGGAACAATATAACTGACATTGCATTCATGCCAACAGTAATTTTGCAAAATTTATTGCATGCAAGTATTATTATACAGTAGTTGTGTCCAATATTTCTGCTAAATCACTTGTAGCCATCAAAGACTAATGCTTTGTAGGTGGCATTGCCATTCATTAGCTCTATATAATGTCCTTTGTGCTTTAATTACATTTGCCTGAGCTTGTTCCTTTTTTCCTCACAATACCTAAACGTGTACATACATGAACGTTTTACTTCAGTCTATTCAGTGATTGGAGACTACTATAAAGTACTTTTATTTGAGTTTGGACATAGAAGTCCAAACTACTAATACACTATGCATGCAGATGCACATGTCCAAGTTGCTTTTTATTTTTACACACCCAACCTCTGTGATACACATGAAATACCAGTCGTGCTTCCAGTTCAGTCTCTATGAAGGACCAGGTATTATATGCTGATTCTGGAAAGGCCTCCTCCGTCTCTCTCATTCTGTCTCTCTCATTCTGTCTCTCTCATTCTCTCTCTCTCATTCTCTCTCTCTCCACCAGTATCTGACTCCTATCACTGACTGTTAACTGAGTGCTTTCCTCTTATCCCGTAGTGTCGTCCCCTTTTTTAACTATAACATTTTAATTAGGAATGGTGACAGGCCCAGCGCACGATCGGCGGCCCAGCATCCATCAACAGAGAGAGACAGACAAAGAGCGACAGACAGAGAGAGAGGGCGAGAGATGAGGTAGACGAGGGAAAGGGCTTGACGCTCTCTGTACCTCTCTCCCTATCTCTCCTCGTCTTCTCTCCTGATGCGAGAGCCATAGTTGAGCAGCAGGTGCCATATTACTGTGTACAGAAAAGCAATTAGGAAGCATATTGGATGAATGAGGAGTGCATTAATATTAGCAAGTGCATTTGTCAGTTGGTTTGATGCAAGTCCTTTTCTTTTCTTTCTGCAACATTAAGATTGTGGCGCTCATAAATTCTCTGCTTAAACCACCATCTGCTCTCTTGTCAGGCCACGCTGACATACTCAGGGGGAAGGAGAGAGGAGAAGGAGAAAAATGCATTTATTCTTTCTTTTTCTTTCTTTTTCTGCCTTCTTGCTTTTCTCCTCGCAGAATGTGTTGGGATTCATAGAGACGTCGGGCACAAACGTAGCGAACGGAAGTCTTAAATTTAGCTCGTTGCTTTTGTCCAGACCAAAACCTTTTGTTACTGACTCATGCACAGAAGCATGGCTCTTCATTGTCTTGAGCAAAGAAGTACATCCAGCACATTAACGTGTTCAATCAGGAAGTGACAATAACTCATAATATCTCAGGGGGATTGTTGAATCATGGCTTAGAGTGCTTGGAACAGTCTTCTGGAATGGCTCTCCACCATCATTCACCTCTACGCCCATCGCGGTGCATTGTCTATCATTTGGCTGTTTATGCAATAGGGGCAGCAGCGGCTTCAGCGATGCACTGAATAAACCAATTAGGAGATCTATTGTGTGATAGTATTTTTAGCCCAGGACGGTTTCTCTCCTCCTGGCTGGCTGGCTCCTGCATCGTGGCCAGACTCTTCAGGGCAATCGTCTCAGTGTCACGGTGGCGGCTTAATGACAACGCGTCCAAACTGTCACTGCAAGATTACTGTCACCGCTGTCACTGTGACGATGCCCTGCGGGCATTGTGGGGGTGGGTTTGGGGGTTGAGGGGAGGAAGAGCCCCCCCCCGGTGATTAGCTAGCCTGCAGTGAGCACTAAGGAGTCTAATCTACTACTGGAACCTGGAAGAATGCAGAGAAGGCTCACAGACCTGCTCTTTGTTTTAGTTTTTAGATCAGTCCATGCATTTGCAGGTCTGCGGACTCCGCGCGGCACACCGGTCTCAGACTTTGCTTCACAGCACGACTGTGCCACGGTGGCAAGGGTTCTTATCCTGGTCGCGGCATTGTGATGATGCTCGTGCGTCCACAGCGCTGCCCAGAGTGGATGAGTCGCTATGTGTAGCGCGGGGGCCTGTTAATTAAATTGGGGTTGTATAGTTGACTAGTGTGCATGTGTATTAGCTAAAGGCCTCTGTTTTGAATGAGCATTGTGATAAAAAATGTAACCGGTTAACCGACGCATGCTTGGAGGAAACCCGTGGTTGATCTTCGACCATCCCGCTCAACGAGACAATGTAAATTGCAAATGCAATTGTAAATCAGAGTTGCCAACAAGAAAGTGTAAATCAGGGAATGCGACACGAAAAATTGGGAGGTCAGAAAATATTGGTAACCCCCCCCCCAATAAAAACATAAAAAATACTAAATTATGTTCTCAGTGGCTGATCCAAAATGGACCCTTTTTACAGTTCCAGAAGTTAGTCTGGCATCCATTCTTCTGAATGGTATCACAGGCATATGGGCTCCATATTAGTTATGCACTGTGTCCATTGCTGCTGGTAATGTGTGGTTTGAGAAGCAGGACTTTCAACTGTCCTGACAATCGTCCTAAAAACACACTACCTAATAAAATGACACAGTTTCACCTGCAGTTCAGTTTCTTTATCTTTTCTATCTCTACTCCCCGTGGTCAGCATGGAATTCCAAATCTGCATACCGAATTCATAGTAAATTCTTCAGGCCTTTTCCATGATCAGGCCATACGAAAGCTCCCGACGCTGCTCTCTCTCTCTCGTTGTAGATCCTGTGACTTCTCACTCCCCTCCCTCCCTCCCTCCCCATCACTCTTCCTCTATGCAGCCCTTTGGAGGATTCTTCCTAAACATTTCTGGTGCCAGGTTTGTCAGCCAGCAGAGATTTAGCGGCCTTGTCAGTAGCTGCTGTCCTAATCTGTGTAGCAGACTCAGGGCCCCAGATTAAAGATCTGGAGATTTGAAGGAGGCAGCGAGAGTGAGAGACTAAAAGTTGGTCTTTTGTGCCAAAATTCCTTTATAAATACGCATGTTTAATGTGGCTAGTCCCTAAGCAGACCTCCCGCTAGATGTTTATGGCTGGAAAGCAGCAGCAACCGCTTCTTTGAAAGGGTAAAGCATATTTGGCACATCCTGCACCTAGCTAGTGTTCTAAATTAGCCAGTGCTCTCCTCTCTACACTTTAGTACAACTGTAGCTCAGGGCTAATTGAGGAACGCTTTGCGGCGCGGCCCAGTTTGTGCGTTTGTCTTGCGTCTATACTAATGTTGTGTGTTAGCGACCTGAGAATAAAACAAGCTGTTGTGGTGGTGTGTCTGGTATATTTAAGTGTGATCCCGTTTACTATGATTGTCACTATTGCTTAAAGTGTTCTTCCATCCTTCAACAGATAGTTAGATTCAGATCCAGGTAGATTTTACTCTGTTGTGGAAGCCAGAATATTTGGTATTCTACAAAGGTACTGAAGCAGAATCTTCCCCCTTAGATCCAGAAGCTCTCTGAATGCCACTGTCTAATTGCTATCAATCAACGATCTGAGGGCTTGACAATAATGCCTGATCACGAGGACAAGGCATTAATAATCGACTGTGTGCTCTGACACTAAAGTGGAACAATTATGAAATTCTATAGTTTGTCTATGTTCCTAAATTGCTTGAAATAATTATTTGACTGTCTTGCTCAGTCAGCTCTCTCACTTAATGAGAGCCTGGTCGAGCGAGTGAGTGCTACGGCATAAGGTTATATGGGTCTCTCCACATAAATGAGCTTAATACAATTTTTTGAAATATTGAACATTTGCGTAAAAAAAAATTTTTTTAAACAAAGGAAAGCCCAATTGCTATTGGTACATAACATATACAGTTTGTAATGTAAATGTCAGTTGTTTGGTTTCAAATGTACCTTTTCTGACATCTCTGCCAAGGAGAAGGAAACGCTAGATTGCATGCTTCTTCCACATTCACAGTGCTGGTAAGAGGATGCGTTCAAGTTGTAAAAAATGTCTTCTAAATTCATAATTCAATAGTTTCTAAACACAAACATATTATGGCTCTATCAATGATATTTTCTTAACCTGATATCCTCGATGATTGAGAGAGCAAAGTGTGAAGTTCGAAAAAGAAGTCTGCATTTTGTTTTTTACAATTTGAACGTGCCCTCCAAGCAGACTGAATTCAGGAAGAAGCGTGCGAACTGGCATTATAGAATGTCATCATTATCCCCCTTTAAGACTTCACACAACCAACGGGGGGCGCCCTTAGCTGTTATTACCTTGAACAACCGGCGCTCGGCTCCAGATGTACACACACACACAACGTCTCAAACAGTGTCCTGAGATTAAATTCACCTACAACACATCCAGGGTTTGGTATTATATCAGGGATTCAATGTTGATTTCGCCCTTTTTGTCCTGTGGATTGTATTACTGGCCCATATGAGCTGCAGGGGACTGTTACTGTTCATCTGAGTAGTGAGTCTGTTCTGAGACCTGTCTATATATATACGGTGACAGAACCCCTGACAAGAATGCAGGAAACAACGTTAAAGAGCATCTCACAGCATGCCACAGCAAGGGCCTGGCTCCCTCTATTCTGTAATCTCTCTCTCTGTCTTACACATGCACATACACACATGCGTACACACGCGCAAACACACACTGCAGTCTATTCCAGTCTGTGAGACCTCATATCTATAATTTTCTTTAAATGCACCTTTTGGACTAGTTTGCCTGTATCCTCTGTGCCCTTTTCCAATATGAACCGACGACTCTCCCTGTGGCTTCGACGCGCTCCGCCTTGCACAAATCACGTTGCGGCAGGGCCTCGATCTGAGAGGGACAATTTACCAGCCGTATGCATGAGCAAGCAGGGAATTCACCATCCATTAGACTGACCAGGGAGAGAAACAGAGAGCGTGATGTACTGAGTGAAGTAGAGCTAGATATGTCCTGAGTAAAGATATACAGAGAGAGATGTAGTCAGTAAAAGAGTGATAAAGAGACTGAGTAAAGTAAAAAGTGATAGCTTCAAACCATCTGTACTGTCTTTATACCATGTTATACACACAGAAAACACACCACACATATTTATGATTCATGAGACCTGCTAGGGTGTATGGGTTTGTGTGTGAGGCCTCTTCAATCCACTCTCACCTTTCATTGATAGAAGGATAGTATTCCTACGTGTGCTGGAACTCTTTCCATGTGAAGGTCATCTTATTCCTGGCCCCTGAGCTCTGAGTGAAATACCAGACAGGTTTTACACATCTGTGTTTTTGCTAGGTGTGCGTCTGTCTGTTTGTTTTTGTCTATGTGTGTGTGTCTGTCTGTCCACCTCTGTCTGCATTGTGAGAGAATATAATTCTTTGCATGAGCAAGATAGTGCTAAAGGGATTTGCGTAGCAGGCAGATTTGACTGATTTTAGTTTTACACAGCACATAAAATTCCTGAGTGGCCCCACATCCTCAATGTAGGAGGGTGACATTACCCCTTCTCTCCTTTTAAAACTCACACTTGACCAAAAGAAATTAACGGTTCTTCGCAGCCATCCAATGAGATTAATAGTTATCACTAATGGCATCAATCCAGTGGTCTTTTCAATACTTATAATTTTATCATCTGTCGGCTGGGTACCATGCCGTTATAGTTTCTACACATTCTTACCTGCCTCCCACCCAAAACTAGTTATGCCAAACTAGAAGACATTTACTGGGTGTCTTAAAAGATGCGCCCACCACACGCACATGCACGCACAAACATAGAAGTTTATCCATTTTATAAGTGAACACTTGCTCACTAACACGGATGCATTGTTTGAAACCAACCATCTAAAAATTTCTCCCAAATTACGTTCTCAGGAAACTATTTTGAAAACCTTAATTACGTTATATGCCAACATATTTAGTTATTTTTACGTTTGAACTGCACGTTTCGTTATTAGGATATATTTGTGCTTCAATTACGTTGCTCCGGTACATTTCGTTTAGCGGATTTATGCGAGAACATTCCACACATTCCATAGCGTTCAAAATTATATTGCAACATTCACAGTTAAGGTTAGGTAGAAGGATACTAACGGTTAAGGTTAGATACGACGTTACTGAGGTTAAGGTTAGAATTAATGTTAGGGTTAACATTACAAAAACCGCCAATCGCCTGTCTGCATGACGCAAGCAATGTAGAACAAACACACACGAAGTGCCGGTCTGGATTTGTGCCGGCCTGGATTTGAACTCGCGAACACTGGCATGAAAGTCGCGGATTTATACGCCCATCCACCATCCTTGACCTCCACCCTAGCAAAAACTATCCTATTTACATGCTACGTTATGATCTTCATATGTTCATATTTAAAGTTATTCGAGTGTTCAATTTCACATATTTCAGTTTTACAAAATAGTTCCCACAGAACGTATTTCATGTGATTTAGGGCTTATTGAAACACGTAGAACCGAGGACCAGCTACGTTCACTAATATAATGGAAATGAGTCTTAACAATACTTTGGGCACATTTCATTAATTAATAATGAATTTATTAATTAATTAGCTTTGACATAATATAGCAGAATTGTGTTGAACAAGTACCTTTGATATTCGTTAAGTACAGATTGATAATAATACTGTTGCTATGTTGACATAAGTGTTTAGTCATAACGAGTGTCAAAGCACATTTATACAATGCCCAAATTCAGTCTGTGTGAGGAAATAAGGACTTTTGAAGACCATTAAATAAAATAAATACTCCCTGTACACATTCACGTTTTCAAAATGAGTACGGTAGCTTTAAAACTGCCCACACACCAACAGTTACTATGCTGCCACTTCAGACTGAAATGTATTAGCTTTTTCTACTGTAACCAATTGATTAATAATTAACATCAATATTGCCTGGAGATCAATGGGTCTGGGACAATGTGCCGCCACTACATGGGCCAGTCAGGAGTTTGGTAGAAGGCCATTACAGAAAAAGGATACAATCATTTTTGAGTGGATACCTCAACAAACCGTCACCTCACAGCTGGTTTATTAGCGACAGGTTTTTTGGCATTGTTTGATTGTTTGATTGACTGTCAGTCCTGAGCTTTACCATTGATATTTGAAAATCCTGGAAACAGAAAAAAATCATATGATTAGTTTAATTTAGTGCATTTTATTTATGACTGTAAACTTTAATAGTAACATAAAATATGTTAAACAGAAAGGATATGCAACTGTACATGGGGAAAATGTAACCGTTTAAGCAGGCACTGTACAGCTTCGACAGAGAATGTACAATAGCAGCCTCTGACGTTCCTGCATGTAACATGTTACATTAAAACAAGAAGAAACACATACACACACAGACACACACATCTCTACCTAGTGGAGTGTTGCTTATATGCCCCTCAGCCATAGGCCAGTAGGGAGAAAGCCGTTTTTCCAGTAAACTAACCTTGATCAATACCCTGCTATAGACCCTGCAAACCCCACTGTTCCATCTGCCTCCGGATTTCAATACCATGCCTGTTTGAATGCTGTAGCCACAGGCTAATGCTGTGCGAGTGTGTGTGTGTGTGTGTGTGTGGCACATGCCCAGCATATGCAGTGCTAACTGGCCCTCTGAACTGTCTCTGTGAAGAAAGAAGAGAGCCACTGGGCATGTGCAGAGGACGCCATGTCATTTACCCGGCTTGTGTGTGTTCATCCAGAGGGACTTCAACTCAGGTATATACACACAAACACACACACGCACATACTGTACACACACACACACACACAAACACACACTGACAAGCACACTATTACCTCTTCCCTCCAACACAAACACACACCTTTGCTCCCTCACCTCAAACACAAACACACTTCAAAAGTTTGTTATTTTTGGAAGCGATATGGGCAATAGTATTCCCCTGTTCCAAGGGCCTAATCGTTCTCTTTATGTGCCCTTTCATGCCTCATGCCTGTGCGTAGGCCCCTCCGTGCTTCAAACCCACCAGTTTACATCCAGCGCAAAACTACCAAAACAACCTTTGGCTCTCAAAGGTGTCTACATCACACAATAGTCTTTATGTATGCCGTGTATTTAGGCTTCTCCTGGATCTCTGCCATTGAATAGAAGCTTATGAAAACGCTACAAGGACATGGTCAACATAAACCATAGTCCCATATGCAACTGTCTTCATCCTGAATGGAGTAATCCAGGAAATTACGAATTGGTAGTGATGTGAAATTGTAGGTAAAACACTGTACCGTCTTTCAATGTATTTCCGTATGTGGGTCGCTAATGTCTGTATTACGCTTGTAAATGTATGTTCAGGTCTCCTGCGTAGCGGCTCATGTACAAAGATTTTCAGTCCTGCATGCATAAGCGTTCGAGTTCATGAGAGTGCGAGTGTGTTTGAGGAGGTAAGTGAAGCTGACCCAGATGTGTTTAAGTGGGTCAGGGGAGCCCCATCGCCCCACGCAGGGGGTTATGGGTACACGACGGGGTGTGGAGAAGGAGATGACACCGGGGCAGTGCCCTGATTACACTCCGATTGGGAGTGGGAATTCAGCCCCTCACCCAATCCACCCTCCCCCCACCTCCTCTCTGCTCCTTGATGCTCTGCTCCTGCCAGGCTGGTTAATCAGCACACTGAGACGGCACACTCTGACCGTTGCCTTAACAAGGGTACCAGCACAACATCACAACATTCCACAGTACCTGCACCAGCCTGACTTACTGCTGTCCGCTAACAAACCCTTTTCGATGTTTAACTATATTCAGTCATGTAAACAAAGTCTTTTAAACTACTTTCTGAACTAATTTCTACCACAGTCTTCTGTCTCCGGTGTAGGGCGAACTGGGCCACTGTAGCCCAGCTGGGAGGACTGGTGGAAGAGATGGGCGAAAGCAGCTCCACTGACTGGACGAATGCCAGCTGGTCTCAAACAGGTAGAGAGCCGTGCCAACTGGCAGTGCCAGCGTCCACGGTGCCCGCTGACGTTCACCGTCTGTTGGCTTCCATCAGTGCCTCTCGTTCTCCCTGATCTAAAATGGAGTTGATTCGATTGGGTCCCTTGTAAAGGCTGGCCAGGCCTGTACAAAGTCATTACCTTGATGAAAAATGCCCATCAGAGCTCAAATTAGGATGACCAGGACATCGCTGTGGTGTTACGGGTGGCTAGTGTGTGGTCACACTAGACTCACATCTGCACCTGACTATGATTCAGTTCAAACGTTAGCTACTGTGTCTATGCAAGTTGTTCACTTTCACTCCTCGGGTAATTTAATGGAAATATGATAATAGATCTTTGATTTGATTTTGGTGTGAACATGCACACATGAACAGGAGTTTAGATTCATACTGCAGAATCTCCCAAACTCTGGAGGTTACAATCCTCAGATCACACCTGGCCTCAACACCAAGTTCTATGTTTGAAGAGGTGTGGAAAGTAGATGGACCAAGTATTGGTATATGAGACGGGAACAGGAGGTCTAGCAGAAACTGAGAGGAACTACAGTAGGAGTAGGACTAATGGACTAATTGTTAGGAATGTGTAGGCCTTCTTACTGTAGGACACAGCTACTGTAGCTAGCTAGTGGTTGGTCTGAAGGACACAGGAAGATACTGTAACTGGTGTGGGGACCTAGAGTATGAGTGTACACTAATGTAACTGATGTCATCCTGTTAAACACGGTGCCCGGCCAAACCGCCCTTCGGCTACAGACTAGTGTTTGTACTGCCCCGCCTCCCCAAGCTGTTTCCACGGACCAGAGGTGAAAATTAGTCCAGACAGGGACCAGCCAACAGCGGACCTGGCCAGGCACACTGCCGGCCAAGGTAGGGCCTGCCAAGGCCAACATGCCAGACGTTAAGAGGTCAGCCCTAGCGTAGCGGCCAAATGATGTCCGGCGAGGAAAGGCTTGGCAGGACTGTGCCTAAACATCCTCGGGCTGAGGTTAACTGGACGGAGGCCGAGTGTGTGTCTGTTAAAGATATGGCCTGGATTAGTTTACCCATGGGTCTGTGGGTTTTTAACTGGCTCAATAGTCTGTTGGCTAGGCACTATTTAGTTAACCAATGGTGTAACCATTGACTGTTGATTATCCTTTTGCAGCAGATGCCCCTCCCTGATCGACTGACCCTCCCCTTTGACCCATGGCTAACATCAAGCATGCCAACACCCCGGGCAGACCTCTGTTCCACATTGGTTTCAGTCCAGGGCCCTGAGGTAAGATGGCAAGCTGCCTTTGGCAGCTTTGCTTGCCATGCCACCACACACAGGTGCTGTGTCCAGGGGCTTGGTCATACACACTTACACACACTGGCTCTGTCCAGGCCAAACATAAGCTATAGTCAAACACACGAGACCTTGCGAGGGTAAATACATACTTTGTCCAGACTGAGTTGCCAGGCACATCCGATGTACTAGTACATTGCTTGCGGCATGGCAGTACAGCAGTTTAGGAGATCCCAGCATTTGGGCCCTAATCTCCCTGGAAAATCCATTAAGAAAAACAAGTAGGACAATCAAATATTACACAGTGCTTAACACCTCCTTTTCAATCGCTAGCCTTTCAATTGTCCGGGAATCCTAATTGCAACTGTAGCACCGCACCGCCACTGGTCTTTTTTAAATGACTTCTGCTGCGAATTGAAACGTATGAAATCCACGGCGGAGCTGAAATGACTTCACGAAGGTTCCCATTAAATAACAGCCAGCTAATTGCTTTGTCCTCCCTTTTGTCCTGCCGCTGTGCATGTTATCCCGACTCGCCTCTCATATATCTTACAGTAATGAGTAAAGCTAAGCCCAGCACCTGCAGACTGTAATTAAACATAGAAATTCTGTGTGCTGAATTATTTGTGGTCAACCATTGATTTATAAGGCTCCCTAAATTGCAATGTTGAGCTTATTTTCATTTCCCTTTTAAAAGGCTAAAAGGGAAAGTCATTTATCAGAGGTATTGGCCAGAGAAAAGCTCTTCCGAAACTTTGGCCTGGTCCAGAGTGTTTCCATCTACTGTGTGATGTCCTGGTAAGTGTCAGAAACATCTTTGGAATGTCCACTAAAGGTTGGTTTGGTAAGGCAGTGCAATTGGAAACTGTCAGCATTCTGAAATCTAGTCAGTCACACATGTTTTAATTTTTTGGGTAAAGTATTTGAGCTAGCAGTTCTGATCTGTATTTAAGAAAATGCAAACAAACAAAAGACTGTCAGGATCACACAGGTGTTATTTTTGCAATATAAGCTTTGTTACTTTGGAGTCAATGGCTTTCCTCCATATTTCTGAATGACTAGGTGCCTAGGGATAATGCCTGAAGGACCCTCTCATTTCGGGAGGCCTGGGCCTAGTATCTGAATGTCTATCGTCAAGCTTTTTCATTTTTTACATTGGTGCGATTATTAACTGATACAATCTTAATGATACAGGCTAACAGTGTGGAGCTGGTTGAGTGTGTGTGTGTGTGTTTGCATGTGCGTGGCTGCGTCCATGTGCTGGCGTGTGTCGGTCCCTGTATAATTACATTGAAATTAGACATTAGCATTTTGGGTCTTTTCTTTGTTAATTGTGCAGTTCAGTCACCATGATGTCAGTGATGGAATCAGAAAGCCCTGCTGACCTGACGCTTTCAGGCGTACACATAGAAATCACCTCTCTCTCTCTCTCTCTCTCTCTCTCTCTCTCTCTCTCTCTCTCTCTCTCTCTCTCTCTCTCTCTCTCTCTCTCTCTCTCTCTCTCTCTCTCTCTCTCTCTCTCTCTCTCTCTCTCTCTCTCCCTGTCTCCTAGTCTCTCTTGTTCTCTCTCTATTTCCTTTCTTCTGCTTTCTCTAACTACATTTTTTTCTTGATTGAGATTACATTTATTTATTTATTTCATTCTGTAACATTTTTTTCTCTTTTTTCTTCCTTTTTTGCATTTGGCGGAGTCCTGCTGCTTTCATAGCATTCCTGACACTTTTGTTAATAAATCATTGCAAAGTTAATGAAAACGGCATTCAGGCATATCAAAAATGATTGTGTTCTTTGTCATGCTAATAAAGTGAAAGATGTTGGTCCATTGGGTGAATGCCTGCCCATTACCAGCAGCTCTCTGATGGCTGCCTGTTGCACCTCGCCTTCACTCTTTTCTGTCTACATATTCACTCTGGTCAGAGGGATGTTTTTCTTTATCTTGGGAGGTTATCAACATAAAACTAATAAGTTCAGTAGCTACCATTCATGTTGCTGAAAATTGCATTGGAAAGAGTTTCATACTCAGGCTTTTCTTTCTCTAGCTATCTTTCTCTCTCTTTTTTGACGCACGTTTGTATTTTATTTTATTTATATTTTCTTCAATTGGACTGATCAGTTTCCCCTGATGTAAGTCGTGTAAGGCCAGCGTTATCCACCAATTATCTGTAACAACATTTCCTCCCTCTCCATCTAACGAGAGCCACTTTTCTCAGGCTCTTCCTGCTTATCTGGCTGAACAGTGTGTTCTATTGATTCTCCAGACTGGATCCTACCTCTCCATTCCATCTAGCTACTGAGTGAGTGTGCAGATTTTATCAACTAAAATGCAAAAAAAATGACATGGAATATTTGATAGGCTCACGTAATGGGTTTGAAATCTGTGTCATTATCTCGTATCAGACGTCCTTTTTTAAAAGCATCGGGATTTACCGATGTTTTACATGAATTCCAGTTCTGCGCTGCTTTTGAGAGTGGAATACATTTGCTAGGTCGGTCTGCTCAAACCCCCATCATTTCTTTCTGAAAGGCTGTGCGTAGTTCTTGCCATGGTCAAATCCTCACACATCGAAAGTGAACGACGTGAAGAAGTCATCAGAGAGAGAGAGAGAGAATTTCATCGAGTGCTTAGGAACATGCTGCTATTAGAGTTTAGCTTCAGACATGCATCTAGATATTTTTTCAAAGTAATTAAATAGCATGTAGATTACGATCTAACAGATCGACTGGTGAAATCAGTTATTGTGTGTGTGTGTGTGTGTCACTGCTTACATTTTCCTTTTGGGTAAAAGCTTTTTGGAACGTCAGTTAGCTGAATTTGATTTGATTAGATTCTTCAATGTTTTATAGAGAAAAGTGCTCACAGATAATTAAAGAGCTCTTTGAGGAGAGAAGGATCTGCTCTACGTGGCTAAGGGGGACATCTGTTTGCCTGGGGGGGGGTCAGGCTCTCAGATGCTGGGGGTATGAGGGCCGCTTGGGAATGCCTAGAAAGCCACAAACCCACCAGAGCCCTAATGGCAGTGCTGGCAGACTGGGTTTCCTACAGGCCCCATATTGAAGCAGGAAACTGTGGGTAGGACAGGGGCATCCAGACATGCCACTAAGAAAACAACAACACCTCAGTGATGCCTAATTAGAGGGGTGGTGGGATCAGTGGCTCAGCAATATGTTGTTCATAAGTTACGACAATTACTCACACTACGTTATGGGATGCTTGGCCTCCACAGACTAGAGATGAAAATCTGAACGCCCTGTTCCATTATCTAAGAATTTTGAACTGACCCCTCACATAGGCAAAAATGCCTCAAAAACACCCCTCCCTAACCCAAAAACTTCAGTGAATGGAAATAATAGGCTAGTCTGGTTACCGCAGGCATGTTTTACCATGAGCACCTTGGAACACCCTTTCAAAATTCTGAGCCAAATTCTGGATCCTTGGTCTGGGGCTAAAGGTGACTTCCAGGACCCTCCCTTTGCTCAACACCTCTGGGTTTAGTCACTAGGGTGCAACACGTCAGGGAGGTGCCCTGTGAAAAGATGGGGAGCTAACAGGCCTTCAAACTCCTGCTAAGCATCCATGTAGTAGTTGCCCCCAAACCACTGATCCAGGGTTACAGAGTTTTCCATCTCCCTGGTTAGGGTTGGAATTGGGGGCGTGCTAATCTGATTCTAGGTCTGTGGTTAAGGGCAACGCCTACCTCGAGCGCCAGCCAAGCAGCCCACTGTGGCCAGGATGAAAGGGAATGGAAGGAGGGATTGACCTGTATGGGTTTGCTGTATTGATGTTGGAGAAAATGAGCTCCGGTAGCTTGAGAAGCACCCTGACACTTCATCGATCCAAGCCAGGGAAATGTAGCAATAGACACAATACGTCTGGAAGGGGTGGGCCTATATGGGCACGCCTTGTGAACACACTGATGACGTACTGTATGTTGGGCAGCAAGAGTTGCCTGGGGAGTTTTGGTAGCCTCGCAAAGTCACCTGATCCTGGAAGCTTACATTGAAAAACCACACGGATATCAGTCCGGCAGTGCTCGGAGTCAAACCGTTTGGACAAGGGGCATTTATGCGTTGAGCAAAATGTATTTGAATGCAACTGGATTGACCTTCAAACAATCATGTGAACAAATAAACAAACCAATGATGTAGTTCCAAAGAGACACATTTTACAACAACTAACATTTCGCTAGTAGGTCAGTCAGCATAGCTAGTTTGCCAACCTTTTCAGAAGAAGCAGCTAAAGAAGAAGCAACTTTGTAAAAGATGGAGATGTTTATTTCAACAGGTGAGTGATAATTTCATAGCCAAGTATTGTAGAATTGCTAACGATGTTACTGTAATATGACTTTTGTGGAAAAAACAGGGAAATTCACGTTAGAATGGCATTCTACACAATAATTCTTAAATGGTGGTAACAATCTTTCTGTCACTGATAGAGCTTTTTGGCATTATGAAGAGTTGGCAACACATCACATGGATTTTTTTTGCAGATCACCAGATCTGGACTAATGAAGTAATAAATGAAGTTCAGTAGGATAGCCCCCTTTTTCATAGCCCAGTGAGCTTGGGGGAGTTAATGTTCAAGCAAGCTGGACGTCTCCACCCAAGTCTGTGCTTGTAGGACTGGGAAATTCTCTGGCAATAACCACATTCTTACTTGCAGTCTCGTAACACACCACAATGCTGTCAGACAAAATGACAGTTATTACTGAGATATCAAATGACAAGCATAATTAGCAAGGTGGACTTGGACAACTGAGGGTGAAACAAAATTCACAAGTGACCAAATCATATTTCAGACAGTGAGGTCCAGACACATAGGAACAGTGGAAATGTCATGGCAACACAGTGGAAATGTCGTGGGCAGATTGCACGGACAGAAAGCTCCTCATTGCCCCCCAGAAAAATGAGCTGATGTTTCGATTAGTACTTGTACAGTATTTGTATTTCATACTTGATTGAAGTACAAATATGCATATCATGCTTGTGTAAATGTCAAAATTAATTTATAGCTCTGGGAAAAGCATCGGTGTTCTTTTGATAGGTATGCATTTGGGTAAAATTAACATTTTTGTTTATTCAGTAAACTACTGAGAACAGTTCTCCCAAATTCCAAATGACAATATTGTCATATAGAGCATTTATTTGCAGCTTTGTTTGATGGCTTGTGAGCCTTACATCTTCCTCTTGATCACATTCCAGATGTTTTCAATGTGGCAGATAAAAAAAATGCAGTGGTCTCTCCCTCTAGAATTGCCCTGTATTTGACTCCATCCATCCTGACCAGTTTCCCAGTCACTTCCAATGAAAAGCATCCCCACAACATGATGCTTCTACCAACATGCTTCTCCTTGCCACACGTCCATGAGTTTTTGTGGAGCGTCCAGATTACAGTTGACCCATGGACGGTTTCTTCCATAGAAATATACAGTTTCTTGCCTTGCAGATCTCTGACCAGGGACACCTTGTGTGCAGATCGGACACATGTAAATTAAATCATGGAAGTTGGTGAGTGTAATGATTTTAATTTAACATTTGTGTCAAAGTAAAAAAATTATTTCCACCTTGAAAGTGATTAGGGCTGAACGATTATGCGTATCGCGATTAGATATGCACTCCAGAGCCCGTTCGCATGGCAACAGTATATAATGCCCGCAACACGAACTCGGATATTTCATTTCAAAATAATAGCGCTCCTCATTCATTATGATAATCATTGTTTGTTAATTTCATAGAAAGGTAGTGGGTCCATGTTCATGTGTTGCTACAATTA
>JACXGM010000133.1:0-62981 GCA_016801145.1 Umbra pygmaea
TTGGGAAGGGAAAGAACACATCTCCTCCAGACAATCTCTCGGGGTATCTAATGTCAGATTTACAAATGCTGTTGGCGCACCGCTTTACCGTCCTGCTTGGAGTCAATTTTTGTCGGACCTGCTCACATTGTTACGGTTGCTATGATGTGTGATTGGACAATGGCAGTTTTGGGGGAGGGGCCGGCGATAGGTCAATTCCTGTTCAAATGGCAAAAAAGGCACAGCATAATGTAGGGAATTGTTGACCCATCTAAAACACTTTTTATGATTTTAAATCAAGAAAACTGTTTGTGCAGCTTTTGTAAACTGATCACTGAAAAATAAATGAATTCCATTCTCAAGTTGCAAAATTATACGTAGTGCACCTCCAAGGCTTTAAAATAATACATTTTAAATAAAATCTGCCCCTTCTCCGACTTTGCCCGGAGTACCAGCAGGATGCAAATTGGCCCATCGTAGATAAGTCAGATGAACATACAGTGATTCCGGAAATTATTCACAGCGCTTCACTTTTTCCACATTTTGTTATGGTATACCCTCATTCAGAAACGGATGAAATTCATTATTACCCTAAGAATTCTAGTGTAAACTGTCTGTACACCTACAAATTCTCAACGCTTTGGTTTCATGTAGGGTCCCTCATTATGCGCCCGTGGAAGTGTGGTGCTATTGAGTCTTGTTAATGGTAAAAATTGCGATACCTTTTTACTTCATTCATGCCCTCACAACTAGCATTATAAGCTAATTATCCATTTGCACTAAAACAGGGCACATTTGATTGGCACGTTTGATCAAAGGTGTCGCAACTGAGGAAAGGCTACAGTCTTTGCTATTTCTATGGACTAGAAGAAGAAAAAGATAAGCGATGGCAGAACTGGCAGCAGCATTGACGTTAATGTCAAAAGTGGCTAAGATGATCTTAACTGTGTTGTTATGAACCATTTATAGTTTCATTATGAACCATTAACTGTGTTATTATGAATCGTTTACTGTGCCCTCAAACTCGTCCATGCTTCCTGTGTCCGTTTCGTTGCACGCCACAGAAAAAAATAAGAGTGGCACGCACCATTGGCTCGCGCACTCGAATTCCCTGGTCGGGAACGTCAAGTAGCCATAAGTCAATAGCCAATCATTACTAGCCAAATGAGGTGTACTTCTGCGTGTCTATGGTGACTTTGTTTAGCTACCTGTTTAAACCAAAGGTTAATGAAATAATATGCACTGAACAAAAAAAACCTCATGTGTTGATCCAGTGTTTTATAGTTGAAATAACATCCCCTTGTCCCAACAAGGCCAGGTAAGCTTAAAAAGAGTGAAGAAGTGGATCTAAAAAGTATATGGCAAAAATCGACTGTGGAATAACAAAAGGTCACAATGACGTTTTCCCACTAGATTAAGATGGAATGAATGAGGCAAGTGTGGTTAGCGCACCTTTGTAATATGTAATCAAAGGTGGTGGCTTTTCCTTTAAAGTTTACTAAACAGAACTAATCTGCTCATCCTATCAATTGCCACATAACTGTTATCCAGTCTCCTTAGCAGTTGTCATTTTTCCCTCCCAATTCGTCATGTCCAATTCCACCCTTTAATATTTTTAATGTTGGGAAAACAATAGAGCATGCAAAAATGGTAGAAAATCAATCACAGTGCTTCCTTCAAGCACTTGTCGCCAAGCTATCCCATTTTTATCACACTGCTCGTTCACACAGCCTTATCTTGATATGGGAGAAATTAAACATTTTCCAGCTACACAACCATGACTACACAGGCGTCCGACCTGCACGCAAGAAATCAAAGAATACATCTACTTGTAAAGGTAACTGTGTTACAACTACTTACTCATCTACCCTTAGGGATTGCCGGGGGTCAACAACAGGCTGGCTGAATGAATTACACATTCTTAAAACTGATTGATTAAAACGAATTGGGAGGGATTGCCACAACCAAGATTTGAACCCTGTGCTGTGAGGCAGTGACTTAGACTACTTTTCCACATTAAGACACCTCAGTTTTAAGCATGTGTAATTCATTCAGCCAGCCTGTTGTTGAGTCCCGATCAACAAGAGCAAACACTAGCCATCTGAGTAAATTCACCTCACCTTAGACTTCTTGTAATCACAGAGGTACTCAACCTCATAGTCATTGATGTTATGCTTGTTCACCCGTAGCTCTTTACAGTGGAGCCTTTTGCGGCGACAGACTTCCTGCAGATCATCCCAAGACAGCTTGCAAGTTACGCTGCAACCTGCAATGTTATAAACATAGCCACATCATAGAATTATAATTTTCATCAATTTTCTTATAATGTCATTAATTTCAGTCATAGTTTGCCAGGGCTATGATAAGGTAGTGTAAAACAATTAATTTGAAGAATGAAAAAGCACAGTGATAGTCAGCTTGATTGACCATTTTCGGTGATTGAAATATTTATTTCGTATTGCCTGCCAATATGTCAAAAATCTATTTAAACATGCAGTGAATCCATACTTGAACCTGCAAAATCTGTGTTGTAACTACTGCCAACTATACATAGCTATATTTATAACACATACATACATATATGAATACACACATATATATACACACATATACATATATATATACACATATACATATATACACATACACACATTTTATATTATATAGTTTATGTATTACCTGTATAGAATGTAATATTTAAACAATCTTCCTACGTATGTGAAATCAAGACTTTCATCACCTACTGTATGCTTTTACTGTTAATGAATCCACAACCAACTAGTTTGAAATTCTTCTTGAACACAATGGCTGCTGCTTTCACGCCATTCTGGAACTTGACGTTTTAAACCATGTTCAAGACTATTAGTCAATTTCAGAGGCAGAACATTTTTTAAATGTTCAGATAGAAATATCAATATTTAAGCCGGCTGGATTCCAAACATCTATTCTATCATATTTACATATCTAAAGAATCCAAAACGTAGTTTCGCTCGTTGCGTTCTGAATGTAACACGTATGATGCAATAAAATGTATTCAACTACTGTAGAGTACATTTTATAATTTTGTTGCTTGCACACTACCTTCTAGTTTATTCTGTTAAATATCGTTCTGCAAAAAACCATGCAGACCCCGAGTTGTGTTTTGGCGCGTTATGAAATTATCTGTTGTTTGCAAGTAAGCTAGCTTACAACACTGCACGGTTTTATTTTATTTTAAATGGAAGTCTCGCAATAATACCATCGACTTTGCAAACCAGTTCTGAAATCAGTTTATTCATTACTTATTCCATATCCGTATTTATTCGTTTGGCTTTCAAAACTTTAACCGGTCATAGCTAGCTAGATTTATAAAGACCGCACACAACTGAAATGCGCAAATACGTACTCAAATTCATAGTTCTCGCTTTAGCCTGGCTAAACATTTAATGACAAGTCTATTGAAATGCACGCGATTAAGCGAGCATTTTTGTTCGACAAAAAATGGTACAATAATGAAAAAACAATACATTTATAATGATTAGCTAACTTTCCACTCTGCCTACCTTTCAAATCTTCCGCCATGTTTTCCGCACCGCCAAAACTGAAAAATAATTTGATTGGGGGAAAGACTTTCGAGAAAGCAGCTTCTCCGTGCTGTTGATTGGATGTACCATATTCAACTGTATTTCCATTGGAACTCAAAAAGCTTTGTGAATATTGGCTGTTCTGCAAGCAATGGCTGAATCAATTCGCTTTCTACAATTTTTTCCTCTAATATTATGCAAATAAAACATAGAAGGATAAACAAGTAAATATGTATACAGCACAATCACAAAGCTAGTGAAAAAGAGAAAATCAGGTGAGAAAAAATATACTTATACAAACAGGAACAAAGATAAATAAGAAAATATAATATAAATGAGACCTAATATAATCAGTGAAAAGCCTGTAATCAGTTTAGAATTCCAGAGTTTTAATAGCTTTAAGATTACTAGAATTTTTAGTAATTTTTTATTTGTGTATTTACATTTATGAATATGATATTTGGCTAGAATAATTAACTGGTTACATGAAACTAAATATCTTCTCTCAACCAATCTGAGCAGTGCATTTGTCCAAATTTAAGATTAAAAAAAGATTTAAAAAATACTACGTACTACGCTGCTGATGGTAAAATACATACAGTTAAAAATAGTAGGCCAGTGTGACAGCTGGACATAACATTTTTATTTTCTATAAGCGAGACATTTGAAAATTTAAATCGTATTACTTAACTTTTGTAAGGAAGTGTTGATCTTTTTTTAAACACTTGAGCATATGAGAATGAAAACTGTCAGAGAAGCCTTGGAATTTGTTAACACTTATAAGTTATGAGGCATAGTAATATTATTGGTTTAATATAATTCCCTTTATTTGTAAATGTATGGTGCTCGATTCGTACAGTTTAACTTTTACCAATTGTAATTGTGATTTTTTGTTGGTAAATTATTGAAATATGATCAATATACTGTATATACTATATGTAAGCACTAATGCACAAGGTGTTGTGGTTTATGGCCAATGTACCATATGGGCACAGTGCTTATAAGCCATAATATATTGGCAATATATCACAAACCCCGAGATGACTTACTTCTCTTATAAAACGATTAACAACAAGTAATGTGATGTCATACCCATTGTATACGTTCTAATATATCATTGGTATATATAAAATATATTTTTAACAATTTGGGACATATACCATCACATCATGAAATTGTGTCCAAAAAATATACAACAAAATCATACAATAGCTTTGCTGGTCAATATTAAGCATTGTTCTAATTATATTAGCAAAAAGCCACTAACTTAAAAACAGTCGAATTTGTCGTAGCATGCAACCGTGCTTTATTTGCCAAATCCATTCTGTTTACAATTACGTAGTTTCTGGCTTGGGGGTCGAAAAAAAGAACGGGGCGTGTCTTAATAATTATTTGCGTCAATTAGTGAAATATCTGACATACTTAATTTTATAGTGGGGCAGTTTGAATGGCTGCCATAGTGTAAAAATCCGACACTTATTATTATTGGGGCTTCTATTGTCACCCGGGAAAATACACACTGCAACAAATACTAGCAGGGCTCTTTTGTTAATTTTGGGTAAGTTAAATTTAGTTTTTATAAAAATGAATAAATAAAATTATTTACACAGCTCTAACAAATTGTAGATCCAAACTGATACAATGTATTTCTAGGTAAACACAGAATGCTGGGATAAAATGGTACTTGCAAATGCTACAGATAATTTACAGAGTTAATCTAGAGCAGTAAAAAATACAAAATAGGAAAAGTACTGTAAAAAATGTTAGTGGCACCTCTGTATCAAATAAATTATTATCTTTCTTTCCACTGTGAAATACAACGTTACCACATACAACTTTATTCATGGCGAAACAGAATTTTATGTTACCTTCACATAAAATGAGCTGTATGCCAAAATCATCAGTATTAAAGTAATAAATGACCTGAAATATTTCAGTTGGTGTGCAATGAATCTAAAATATATGAAAATTAAATTTTTATCATTACATTATGGAAAAGAATGAACTTTATCACAATATGCACATTTTTTTAGAAGGACCTGTATATATAAATAATAATAATAATAATAATAATAATAATAATGAAATGGGAAAAGGGACTGGACAGGACCAAAGGAAATAAATAATATTTAAGGTGGCACCACTAACCTGCTCTAACCTGACACAATACAATAACCTAAACCTGTACTGGCACACGATCTAGGCGCCCTACCAAAAGTACAGGAATGGTCTGTCCAGATCTTTCCTAGTGTATATAACAGGGGAGTCTCCCTACGGGTGGTGTAAGCCCAGGGCGTCTAGCCTAACACTTCCCAAGTGTTTCCCCTCTCCCCTGGGAAAAGAAAAGAAAAGAGAAACACCTGTTAATATACAGTAAAGAGACAATGGATCTAATACAATACTTACAATACAAAACTTACAATCATACACAAAACCAGCAATGGCATATGAAACAGCCATATGGCTTGTATCTAAAATGCTGTCACACAGCCAACCTAAGCTGACATGAACACAAAATGGAAGTCTCTTATATACTAAGGGAGAAATGCATGGGAATACTGCAGATGAGAAACAGGTGGACCGGACAATGAAGGGGAGGAGCCACTGATAAATGATGATTGGGCTGATGAGTGGCACCACCTGTGGGAAACAGACATACAGAAAGGAACAAACACACAGAACAGAACACAGCAATAGTGCACAGACCAAAGCACAGGAGAAAACACAAACACTGAGGCTGGGGGGTGTAACAACACCCACACCTTAATTGATCACAGATATCTACCAGTAGTCAAATCTAAGCAGTTTTTATTTTCTGCTGTGCTGACTTCACTAGATGTCCCAATCTCTTAAAGTGACAAATGTTTGCCTACTGAGAAAACTAGCTTAATAACATGCATTCTAAAACCACCTGGTTACATTCTCAACATCCTCAGTGACTTTGAATAATTCCTAATCTCTTCAACTTCTTCCCAAATGAAAATGGAATCCAAACTGGCGAGTATTTGTGAAATGGCAGTTGGACTTAGTGCCACTGAATCTATAACTAATTTGAGCTCATGGTAAGGATTTGTATGCTGTCCTGCATGCTTTTACTCATAGGTGGTTTGGGAAACCAAGACTAATTGGGAGATGTGAAAAATGGGGAAAAAAGTATAAACTTCTGAAGTATCATTCCATTCGGGCCTCATTTGCGCCATCAATACTATACCACCTGTGTCCTCAGAATCCGATATTGATATTTAGTGTCTTGCTGGGAAATGGACAGGGCTTGCTGGCACAGAAATTGGGCTTGCAACTATCTCCCATGAAGTAGGAACCAGGGTTTCTACAAAAGGTCTAATATCCACTCTGTTCACCCTCCAAATCGGCCCTCATTCTGCTGGTTCAACTGTGTTGTGCCCTGTATCTCACTCTAATGGAGTTGAATTCCAAGCATCTTGAATCTTGTTCCACCCTATTAAGCTGTTTCTAGATACATTGACCAATCTCAATAGGGGGACAGTAAACTCAGTCATTGAGAATCAAATTTTGTAGCAGCTTTCGGTTTTGAGTATTTACTTGCTCTGGTATGCCTCTTTTAGTCTTCTCTGATAAATGGCCAATCAATCATATTGGGTTTCCACAGGTGAATATTGCCCTAACAGAACATCAACAGGTAGGTGAGGCTCCACCCCAAGAAGGAGGTAATATGGTGAATACCCAGTAGTAGCATGAGGAGAGACGTACCGATGTACTAACTCTAAATGTTCGAGCTATCTTCATTTCTTTTCTGAAGGTAATGTGCGCAATAGCTCATCATGTATTGTCGCATTTAATGGTTCTACTGAGCATTCCCAGTAGGGTAATGAGGTTTCGTCCTGCTTTTCTTGATGCCATACAACTTGCTGAGTTCTGCTATTGACACTACTCTCTACAATTATGCACACTGTCTAAAACTTGATTCTTCAAACAGGTTGGTAACAGCAGCTGAAAGCATTCTCAATGTTTCACATCATCAACCACCCAGTTAAATAATCCATCAAGCTCTCTAAAACGGTTCCATTGCTTCATCAAAGACAATACATATATAAATAAACCTTTCCTTGCCATTTGGCTTTATTTTTTTATCCCAGATTCTGAATAGACTTATCACAAGGTCCTTCTGCTGAAAGGAAACCAGCTGATCTTTGGAAAATCTAGTTAGAGTCTGTGTGTTTTCTAGAGTTAGGTTTGGAAATAATCAGACACTGACACAAGTTTTGTGCTGTTTTCCAAAATGTATTAATGTTACAGCTAAATAATGAATACAGACTTAAAGTTCAGTCTCTCAGGTTTAATGTGAGGGTATTCACATCCAGATTTGAGCAAGGGTTTAGGAATTACAGTTCTTTAATATGTAGCCCCCTCTTTTTCAAGGGACCACTAGTAATTGTACAATTGACTCAATAGCTGTTTCCTGAACAGGTGTGGGCTATTTCTTTGTTATTTCCTCATCAATTAAGCAGGTAAAAGTTCTGGAGTTCATTTCAGGTGTGTCATTTGCATTTGGAAGCTTTTGCTGTGAACCCACAACATGCAGTCAAAGAAGCTCTCAATGCAAGTGAAACAGGCCATCCTAAGGAGAGATAGAAGTAACATTAGGAGTGGCCAAATCAACAGTTTGGTACATTCTGAGAGAAAAAAGAATGCACTGGTGAGCTCTGCAACACAAAAAGGCCTGGATGTCTGCAGAAGACAACAGTGATGGATGATCATAGGATCCGTTCCATGGTAAAGAAAAAAAACAATTCACAACATCCAGACAAGTGAAGAAAACTCTCCAGGAAGTCAGCATATCATTATCCAAGTCTACCATAAAGAGAAGACTTTACAAAAGCAAATAGAGGGTTCAAATTAACACAAGGTGCAAACCATTTGTAAGCCTCAAAAATCGTAAGGCCAGATTTTTGCCAGACAATATCTACAAAAGCCAGCCCAGTTCTGGAACAGCATTCTTTGGACAAATGAAACTAAGATCAACCTGTACCAGAATAATGGTAAGGTGGGGAGAAAAAGTATGGAGAAAGCTCATGATCCAAAACATACCGCATCATCTGTAAAACACGGTTAAGGCAGTGTGATGGCATGGGCATGTATGGCTTCCAATGGCACTGGATCACTAGTGTTTATTGATGCTATGCCAAAAGACAGAAGCAGCCAGATGAATTCTGAAGTGTATAGGGATATATTGTCTGCTCAGACTCAGATGATTGGACGGCGCTTCACTTTACAAATGGAAAATGACCCAAAATATACTGCGAAAGCAACCCAGGAGTTTTTAGGAGGTTCCTGCAGGCCATCTGAAGATTAGAGATGTCAACGGCCACCTCACCTGTGTCACCACAACACCATTCGGCTGCTTCAACCGCCCGTCCACCCCTCAGCACCACCGATGAGGCATGCCTCGCTCTACCCGAATGCTATGATGGTAACCCCTCCAAATGCTGTATTTTGCCCACCGTGCCAAGGTAGCCACCGTTGCGTCTGTGTTGACCGTAAAGGCGTTGGAGTGGGCCACAGCACTTTGGGAGCCTGGGGGTCCAGAAGTAGATTCCTACAATGAGTTTATGACTCTCCTACAATCCGTATTCGGCTCATCCTCGCCACAGAAAAGGAGGAGGGAGAGTGTCTACTCCTGCTTCGTCAGGGAACCCAAACAGCGGCCAAATATGCATTGGCTTTTCGGACCATGGCAGAACGCAGTGGATGGAACGAGAAGGCGTTGGCATTGTGTTCCACCAAGGCCTCAGGTAGAAGGTCCAAACTGAACTGGCATGTCGAGATGAAGCACTGACCCTGGGCCAACTGATCAGTATGGCAGTGAAGTTGGACGGGTTGATCAGGGCGCACAAGCGTTCAGGTCGGCAAAACACCCTAATGCTGGTTTCACAATCTGTGATTCCTATGGAAATGCAGGACAACCCACCTTTCTGCAGCAGAACGGAGATGCCGAATACGTTCTGGATTATCTCTATGTGGCAAGAAGGGTCATGTTCTGGCTCAATGTCCCCTCACAACACCACGTGACGAGGGTCCTCGCAGGCTTCAAGCGCCCATCTCGGCAGCAGATAAGGTAAACCCTCTCCTACCTACCGCACATTTTTCTTATTGTCCTTCACCATACCGGTTTGCCTGCCAGAGTGTGTTGCTTTCAAGCCTATTGTAGCCTTAGTGGACTCAGGACTGGCGGGGAGCTTCATGGACCAGCAGTTGGTGAACAGTTTGGGCATCCCTCTCCAAGCCCAGAGATAAGTGTACATCTCCTGAATCTGATCAGTTTCACCATTCCCATGCCAACAAACTTCCTCTAAGGCTGCACCTCTTAAAGTTTTGTTCAATAAACCTTTTACTTTCCTTCGCTATTGTCTCGTAATATCCCTGCACCCCGATCACATTGTTACAAAATAATAAATTGGGGGATGCAAAAATGAAGGGGCACTGTTCTGATAGATGTATGGCTTAATCCAATTTATTTTAAATACATTGGCAAATAAAAGTATGTGTACTGTGTGAAATTATCTTAATATAATCACAAAAATAGACACAGCTCCCTATTATCTAATAACACAATTACAGTATACATTTCCATGTCTTTATTTAACACACTGTGTAAATATTCACAGTGCAGTGTGGACAAAGTATGTGAACCCTTGGATTTAGTAACTGGTTGACATTCATTTGGCAGCAATAACATCTACCAAACATTTCGGTACTTGCGGATCAAACCTGAACAATGGTAAGGAGGAATTTTAAACCATTCCACTTTAATGTTTCAAAACTGTAAAGTGTTTTATGTTTTAAAACTGTTTCAGTTCAGCCATATTCTTGGAATGTCTGCTATGAATTGCTCTTGAGGTGATGACACATCATCTCAATTGGGTTGAGGTCAGGATTTTGGCTGGGCCACTCCAGAAGGCGTGTTTTCTTCTGTTGAAGTCATTATGTTGTTGATTTACTTACAACTTAGGAATTCATTTTTCCGTCAATGATAGCAAATGTCCAGGCCTTGAGGTAGCAAAGCAGACCCAAACCCTGATGCACCCTCTACCATACATTACATTTGGGATAAGGTTGGAATGTTGGTGTGCTGTATTTTTCTCCATTCACGGTTTTGTGTTCCTTCCAAACAACTTTTGATTCATTTGCCACCGAAATATTTTGCTAGTAGCACTAAGGAACATCCAGATGCTCTTTTGCAAACTAAAGACATGCAGCAAAGCTTTTGGACAGCTGTGCTACCCTTCCATGAAATCCTTTCTTGTTGAATGATTTACATATCGTCGACTCATCAACAGAGATGTTAACATGTTCCAGAGATTTAAGTCTTTTGCTGACACATAAACTCATTGAGCATTCTGTGCTTTGCTATTGTAGTCATCTTTGCAGGACTGCCATTCCTACAGAAAGTAGCGTAAGTGCTGAACTTTCTCCATGTATAGACCATCTCTCTTACCATGGAGTGACAAACATCAAGGGTTTTAGAGATATTTCTGTAACCCTGTCCAGCTTAATGAAAGTCAACAATTCTTCATATCCAGTCTTGTTTGATGCATGTTTCACATCAGACAATAGTTCTTTTGAATAGCAAACTCAAACATGTTTGGTGTGTTTACAGGGGCGGCTATAACTATCACCTCCAATATTTTCTCATCGATTGGACTCAAGGTTAGCTGACTCCTGACTCCAATTAGCTTTTGGAGAACAAATTATTATTTTTATTTACAGGACAGTAGGAAGTAGAGGTTAGGGAGACAGATATGTAGGGGTAGACAGAAAGAAATGTCACAGAGAGATGGCTGTGCTGGTTATGTGCGATACAACATGCGCAGTGTAAAAATATTGATTGTGAGTGTGTTTAGGGGTGGACAGATTTTCTCGTCACACTTGCATAGGATGATGTATGTTATTCGATGCATATGATAAATAAACAACTTTGACGAAGAGGATGAATAGATTCAATGTCTCAGATAATATATGATGGAAACTGGATAAGGTGAAATATCAAGCAGGTGGCCCCTATGTTGTGCTTTTGTCAGGAGATTCCAGGAGGGGGGATATAACACATTGTCATACAACAGTAATGCCCCGTGGGTCCACAAAGTTGATTTCAGCGGTAACAGTCGGTTTGGGCAGCTCCAAAGTGCCACTTTGATCAGTTACATTTTCCGGTCTCACAGTTTCTTGAACTCTGGGTTGAAGAGGGAAACAGAAGCGATCTAGAGGGGCATGTTCAATCTTACACAGACTTTCCTCACTGCTATCACTGTTATAGTCAGGATTGGACACTCCAGGACCATCCAAGCCAGGCCAATGTTTCCCCCTATGTGGCACTACATCCTCAGTCTGAACAGCCTTCTCCAACAGCATGCATCTTTGGGGCCTCTCCTCCAGGCCAAAGCTCTCTTCCAGACACGGCTCCACTTTACGAAAAGTGTGGCGGGCAAAGAGGCATATGCAGAACATCTCTACAATCACAGAGTAGTGATAAATTACTGAGAAAGGAACAGCAAAAAAATGAGGTTACTGCCAATAAAGGTCACATTGATTTCCATAATATGCATTTACTTCCACTGTATGACAAGATAGACAGGGACATGATATTGGAGGGAGGTGTAGGAGCGATGAGTCCCATCACAGTGCACTTACGTTGGGAACGCATGAGAACAGATAAGGGCGGGGTGCAGGGCACCACCTGCAGGGCCCCCATGGTCTCCAGGATTCCGTTCTGAAGGCCACACAGCACCAACACTACAATGATACAGATGAACTTGGCTCTCAGTCCATAGCCAGGCAAGGCCTTTCTGGTTGCCTTATAAAAGAGCAGGTGGCCATAGAAGGACAGGAAAGTAGACACGGCTATGATCGCATTCACATACACATTGGGATTCACAGAATCCACCTGTAAAAATAGCATGGTTATGGGTTACATTTATTCGGCAAATAACAGCATATCGTTTTATTAAAAATGTGTACTTTTTTTATTACAATTATTACAAAACGTATTCAGCATATTGGTTGAATATCTGCACCAACTAACTTAAACTCCAATGCGTCTCTGAGAAGCAAACTGCTGCAGATCTGCAGATACTGTGTGACTGTATAAGAGCAAATCTGTTTGTCACACAGCTCAATCTATGGTTCGGCTTGCTCACATCTCCATAGTCATATTGCTCATCTGTCCAGAGGACCAGAGTGACGAAGAACAGGATGGTTCTGACCACAGACAGTTGTAACACAGCAGCCATCATCCACCCCAGGCTAGACCTATGAAGAAATATACAGGGGCAGAGTGATTACAGCAATATATTATGTATCTCTAATTATCACAAAAAAGGACATAATGGTAAATAGACAGTACATTGCATTTACCATTATTGTGACAATAGGGCAATCACAGCAATATAGTGAGACCCTATCACCATTGACAAAATCTATTCATCTGTCATTACCCCAAATTTCATGCAACTCCTGGAGAGGACATGAATGTATCAAGTAATTATTGATGTATTTCAAACTACAACTACTGGAGAAGACATGAATGTGAAAAGTACTTATTGTTGGCTGTCAAAATACGACTACTAGGGAGGACATGAATGTGAAAAGTACATATTGATGGCTATCAAAGTACGACTACTGGAGAAGACATGAATGTGAAAAGTATTTATTGACGTCTTTCAAACTACGACTACTGGAGAGGACATAAATGTGAAAAGTACTTATTGATAGCTATCAAACTACGACTACTGGAGAGAACATGAATGTGTCAAGTACTTATTGATGTCTTTCAAACTACAAATACTGAAGAGAACATGAATGGGAAATGTACTTATTGATGTCTTTCAAACTACGACTACTGGAGAGGACATGAATGGGAAAAGTACGTATTGATGCTAACAAAGTATGACTACTAGAGAGGACATGAATGTGTCAAGTATTTATTGATGCTAACAAATTATGACTACTAGAGAGGACATGAATGTGTCAAGTATTTATTGATGCTAACAAATTATGACTACTAGAGAAGACATGAATGTGTCAAGTACTTATTGATGTCTTTCAAACTACAAATACTGAAGAGAACATGAATGTGTCAAGTACTTATTGATGTCTTTCAAACTACAAATACTGAAGAGAACATGAATGGGAAAAGTACTTATTGATGTCTTTCAAACTACGACTACTGGAGAGGACATGAATGGGAAAAGTACGTATTGATGCTAACAAAGTATGACTACTGGAGAGGACATGAATGGGAAAAGTACGTATTGATGCTAACAAAGTATGACTACTAGAGAGGACATGAATGTGTCAAGTACTTATTGACGCTAACAAAGTATGACTACTAGAGAGGACATGAAAGTGTCAAGTACTTATTGATGCTAACAAAGTTTGACTACTAGAGAGGACATGAATGTGTCAAGTACTTATTGATGGCTATCAAAGGAAGACAGCAGCAGCAGCAGCATGGGAATGGATCTGGAGAAACCTGCTCTCCAGCTAAGACCTCCTGCATGCGGGCCTTTCCCCCAAAGAAGTCTGTGACAAGTCCCATAAACTTTAACAGTGTGATGGAGTGGTACCTTCAGTAAGTAGGTAAAAACAAAGCAGACAAATGGAGAGAGTTTTAAAATGTAAGTCTCAACACAGAATGTGAATATGGTTTCCACCAAGTTTGAGCTAGAACACAAATGCACTAAGGGTGAAGAGGTTGTAGATACTTACAAGGAAGCTATAAAATTACACAAAGAGGAGGAGCGAGGCACATACAGTGCAATGATGGAGGTTAAGCCGAAGACCTGATTGAAAGAAAATCGATAAAATTAGATATTTGTACACTTTGTCATTGTTGTCAATCTAAAAAATTAATTATTGAAATTTGGCAAGAAGAGGTTGCTTTACCGGGTACATTCCCAGTATCCATAAGTAGAGGCGTCGGCGTCTGGAGGAGGGCAGGTGACGCAGGAAGAAGCCCACCTCTTCTAGAAACAGGGCCAAGATAATCACAGCAAACCCAGCAGGAAGGAGAAAAAGCCAGAGCTCATCCTTGATCACTGAGGCCAAGCACACAACACAAGGACTGGAGGTGGAACAGCTCATATACAACAACCTGTATATTAGGACGTATACTGTAGAAGCTTATGACCAAGGTAGCATTACTCAAAACTGCCAAGTGCCAACACCAATACAGCACAGACTAATTATTTTAAAAGTATTGTGAACTTTTTCAAGCACAGACCTACACACAATAACAATAATATGTTTACTTTTTATAGAGCCTTTCAAGAACCCAAGGTCGCTTGACAAAGTAATGCAAACAGGTAAAGCATAAACTAATGTGTGTGTGATGCGATCCATTTATAATCTAAAGTAATCTCTGGTCAGTGAAAATCATAACCGATATCATTAATGCGAGTGGCAGTAATTCTGGGCTTACCACTGATGAACTCCCCTGACAGTGGGATCTCTGCTCCTAACCAGCTGCAGTTGCCTCCTCTCCTCATCATATTAGGAAGTACAGTTCCCTCTACCGAGAAACACCACAAACACTAGACCTTTCCTGAATATGACATAATCTGGAGTGCTCCTTCAATAAATAGTCATTTCTTTGGGATTTACAAATCGAAATAACCATTGATTGAAGGAGTTTTTGTTTCTCTTGAGGACAGCCACTTGTTGTCTATTTAGTTCCGTGTTGAGATGGTGTCCTAAGGTCTGAACCATTCCTTAGCGATAGCTGTGATTAATCATTGACTAAACACAAGTAACATGACAGCTGGGGATCCAAGTCCACTCTGGAATGTGTCATGGAGAAGGAAACAAGTTGAGTGGTTAAATACACTCAATAATATTTATACACAAAATTTTATTCTGTTCATTGCTGAAAGTCTGTACATTTTGACAATAACCCTGATTTGCAATTGGGGTTGAATAATTATTATTAATTTTGATTACAAATGTAACCATCTACACCGTGCGCTGTACCAAATTTGTGCCGCACAGGTGGAATGACACGACAAGGATTCGAACCCTGGCACCATGACATAGTTGTGCTGTAAGGCAGAGAATTAGACCATTTGGCAAATCTGATGCCCCCTACATTTTATTTTGACCATAAAGTACTTTAAATTACACAAACCTTTATTTCAGAGTATTTTCTTGCATAAAAATAAAACATATCATGTAGTCTGAAAGAATGTTGATGAACAAAAGAAACAATGTGTTTTAGGACAAACATTTTCTTTTGCCACAAACTAGAAAATCCTGCTAATAACCATAATACCCATTTATTCTTGTTTGACACACCAATCAAATCCAATATACTGTACTTGGAGAACTTAACTCACCCTGTAGTTAATTGGTAGTCAAAAGCTTAGTTTGTGTATCTGTGTCTGTAATTTTCTGTCCTGTCAACAAATAAAATGAATCATTCTACAATTAAGTGTATACAGTTAATATAATGAATAAATGTCATTGTGGAGTTACTTTATTGTCAATAAGAATGTTTCTAAATGGTAAATGGACTGCATTTATATAGCGCTTTTTCTGACCAACCATGGCCACCAAAGCGCTTTACATTGCCTCACACTCACCCATTCATTCACACATTCATACACCGACGGCGAAGAGTACCCAACTTTGTGATGCGATATCTCCGGCTGTCATTAATCCACATGGACAAACCACTCCTCATTATTTGCATTGGCATTATTTCATCAGCAGAACCCCCCTCTCTCCAATCATATAGGCAGCATGTTGGTATTGTACAGGATGATGTCCTACATCATTGCAGCATTGCAGCATTGCTATTCTGTCATTTTCACGTCCTACTTCCTGTCTGTAATGTGTTTAGTAAAAAAGGCAAAAGTAAAAAACACATGACAGATTTTGAGGCGCGATAGCTCCGGCTCTAATAAACATGGATGAGCCAACACTCATTATTTTCGGCCGATCTTCATCTTTCCAACATTATCAAGCTTTAGTTGCTAGCATATACGGTTCCCGAGATAATCGTGACACAATCGCACTTGACACTCTAGAGTGTCAGGAGACTGTGGAGGGTAAAATCGCCTCGCAGGCCAGATCAAAGGACCCGGCGGGCCGCATTTGGCCCGCGGGCCGTAATTTGCCCACCTCTGCATTAGAGGTACAGTTGTCAAAGCGGTTCAATATAGAGAGCCAAGTGTCTGCAGGTTTTCACTCCTATTATTTTGTCATTTAACAGACGCTCTTCTCCAGAGTGACTTACAGTAAATACAGGGACAGTTTCCCCAAAGTAACTTAGGGTAAAGTAACTTGCCTGAGGACAATATTACATTTGGCACAGCCGGGAATCAAACTGACAACCTTCCGACTGCTAGTCCTACTCCCTAACCACTGAGCCATCTGACCTAATTCATACTCTAATTCGAAAACAACCAAAACAAAATTCAATGCATCCAAACAGTTTATAGTCAAATGTCATGTTTTCATTACATGCTAGGAATATGGGACATAATGAATAATTGTAGTACATGAATTTGACAAAAGAAAATTCTAATACAGGGACTATGATACACAATCTATCAAAACTAGTAAAATATTGTAGATATCTATACAAAAGGCCAATAAAAATAAGGTCACAATAAATTCAAAATGTTTGAGTACACAGTAGAGCCATAGTAAAGGTTTAAACTGGACTGTCTAAACAAATATGTGGGAGTGTAAATGTTCCGATAGTCAACCTTGTTATCCGTAATTTTAATATGTATGAATATTTCTTTGGTGTTTACCACAATAGAAGAATACAAGGTCAGAGTAAATACAGCTGCATTCTTCTAGTAACAGGGTGGGAAAATTGTCCTGGCTCTTCACTCTACAAGTCAGTGTCCACTAAGCCAAGCCCAGGTAACATGAAATGAACATTCCTTTTCGGAAGAGGCTTTTTTCTGTTCAGTCCAGATCCTTTGTCCAATGAAATCATAGGAGGAGGCGGTAAAAGAGCCAGCAGCCCAATAGGAGCCAGTGGCTGGCCCAGCCCAACTCAGACCACTTGTGGATGGTGTGGTTGGCCACATAACCCTGAGGATGACAACACTGGTGAATGAACTTGTACAGGTAACAGCTGTATGCAGTTCTTCAGTAGCTTGGCCCTAGTTAGCATTAGCAGGTCATTTGTGAAACTCACCTCCTCTGCAGCCAAGTTATCCATGTCAGCGTCAAACAGAGAGCCCAGGTAGGTCAGGTGGAAAATGGCCATGGCACTGAAAGCCAAGTTGATCCCATACACCCAGAGTGCCTATGAGAGGTACAGATCCTTATTAACAGTACTATGCTCTGAGCTTATAGTACATCTGTGGTTCGTAGTAATTATGAAGCATTACAATGTTTTTGGAAAGATTATTAAAACATCAAGGAAAGTCATCAAGGAACCAGGGTTCTCAAGTGTTTTTTTTTTCAGGCGACCCACTTATGAACTATCCATGTACACCTACCTAAAGGATTATTAGGAACACCCATTCAATTTCTCCTTAATGCAATGATCTACCCAACCAATCACATGCCAGTTGCTTCAATGCATTTAGGAGTGTGGTCCTGGTCAAGACAATCTCCTGAACTCCAAACTGAATGTCAGAATGGGAAAGAAAGGTGATTTTAGCAATTTTGAGCGTGGCATGGTTGTTTCTTCCAGACGGGCCGGTCTGAGTATTTCACAACCTGCTCAGTTACTGGGATTTTCACGCACAACCATTTCTAGAGTTTACCAAGAATGGTGTGAAAAGGGAAAAACATCCAGTATGCGGCATTCCTGTGGGCAAAAATGCCTTGTTGATGCTAGAGGTCAGAGGAGAATGGGCCGACTTATCAGCTTCAACCTGATAGAAGAGCAACTTTGACAGAAATAACCACTCGTTACAACCGAGGTATGCAGCAAAGCATTTGTGAAGCCACAACACGCACAACCTTGAGGCGGATGGGCTACAACAGCAGAAGACCCCACCGGGTACCACTCATCTCCACTACAAATAGGAAAAAGAGGCTACAATTTGCAAGTGCACACCAAAATTGGACAGTTGAAGACTGGATAAATGTTGCCTGGTCTGATGAGTCTCGATTTCTGTTGAGACATTCAGATGATAGAGTCAGAATCTGGCGTAAACAGAATGAGAACATGAATCCATCATGCCTTGTTACCACTGTGGTGGTGGTGATGTAATGGTTTGGGGGATGTTTTCTTGGCACACTTTAGGCCCCTTAGTGGCAATTGGGCATCGTTTAAATGCCACAGCCTACCTGAGCATTGTTTTTGACCATGTCCATCCCTTTATGGCCACCATGTACCCATCCTCTGACGGCTACTTCCAGCAGGACATTACACCATGTCACGAAGCTCAAATAATTTCAAATTGGTTTCTTGAACATGACAATGAGTTCACTGTACTTAAATGGCACCCACAGTCACCAGATCTCAACCCAATAGAGCATCTTTGGGATGTGGTGGAAAAGGAGCTTCGTGCCCTGGATGTGCATCACACTAATCTCCATCAACTGCAAGACGCTATCTTATCAATATGGGCCAACATTTCTAAAGAATGCCTTCAGCACCTTGTTGAATCAATGCCACGTAGAAATAAGGCAGTTCTGAAGGCGAAAGTGGGTCAAACACAGTATTAGTATGGTGTTCCTAATAAACCTTTGAGGTGAGTGTATATCAATGATGCTAACCAACAAGAGCTCATATACTCTATATGTATTATTTATGTAAATTGTCTTCTCTGCCCTAGTGGGACATAAAACTGACCAACATATGAATGTGTCAGAATATTACTGTAGGGTTACTAATGAGAGAGTCTACTGTGATAGACAGTATACTGATTGATATCGACATATATTCCTATCTTTATTCAAGAGCGCATTATTTCAATTTGAGAGCATTTCTCACAGATATTACGTTCAGATTTTGTAATAATTTCCCTCAAAACCTTGCTCTCACACTTAAATAGTCACTGCACATGCTTGGATTTGCTCTGCTTGTATTTTAAACCTGGTGTAACTTTGTTTTCCTTCCGTCTGCAGGTTGCGCCCAAAATGTTTGTTATGTTTGTTAAAATGCAACCATTATTTTCAGAAACATAATGTAACATGATTGAGAACAGAAACACTTAATGTAGCTGAGTTACAACACCATGATGTTTCAGATCATGGTTAATAGTGAAATCGGTTAATCGCTGCATCCCTATTAGGCGGTCTATACACATTAGGGTGGGGCATACACATAACCCTAACCTACATCAATTTACAGTTGAGGGGTATCGTGGACATGACTGGGGGATCCAAGCCCACATTAACTTTCTGCAGAAAAAAATTCCTGTGAAAAATCTTGCTAACATCAAGGGACAGAAAGAGAAGGTTGGAAGTAAAGGACCCCACCAAATAGGAGGCCATGATCTGCCAGACCATAAGAGACAGATGAGGACATTGGAAAGGTAGCAGATGGGAAAGAAGGCGGACAAAAGGAGAAGAAGCAAGGAAGAAAATGCTGCAGCAGCAGAGAAGGCAGCCGGGAAAGATGTTGAGAGATATTTGGCTGATGGTGATCAGGATATGGGATTGAAGGAAGTAATGCTGAAGATGAGTTTGTCCCTGAAACTGACCCCTAGCCTGCAGCGAAGGTACAAAAAATGATTATGAGCTTCCAAACACTGCCCTTGCTAGTATAATGTATGGCATAGGGCTGAGGCCAACTGTAGCCATAGCAACCGCAGCCCTTATTGACGTAGGAATCATCACAGAAGACAATAAATGGAAAGTGATTTATAAGAACAAGGTCAAGAGAGCACCGGACAAGTTGATAAGAGAGCTGGGTCAAGAGTTTGAGGAGAAATGTAGGGAGGAGGGGGGGATCTCCTGCACCCTATTTGATGGGAGGATTGATCTGACAAATGTGATAATGGATACAGAGGGCAGTGACTAATCTTTTCCTGCAAAGATCAAGGAAGAACACTATAGGGTGGCTAGTGAGCTTGGCATTAACTATCTGATCCACTTTACCCCAGAAAAAGCAACTAAGCAGGAGCCACATCCTGAGCAGATTGCCAAGGTCCTGTTTGCCTGGCTCAAAAAAAAGGTTTTGATAAGACCTTGTGGGCCATTGGTGGAGACTCAACAAATGTCAACACTGGTATGAATGCTAAAGTAATGAGGAAGCTGGATCTGCACATGAGGAGAAAACTGGCTTGGTTGGTGTACAACCTATACACTGGTGAACTACCCCTCCGCCATGTCATTATTGACCTTGATGGCCCTACTTGGTCAGACAACAACTTTTCTGTGACAATTGGAAAGCTCCTTGATTCTGCTACTGACATGTATATTAATCCAAACTTCAATCAGATCTCTGTTGGCCCTCCAGTGATCACGTTCCCAGACAAGGTCATTCAAGATCTCTCAACTGATCAACACTACGGCTATACGATTGTCTGTACAGTCAGGGCTGGAGTGCTTCCTGCCAAGTTGGCTCTGTTTGGACCAGTGAAATACAGCCGCTGGCTCACCACAGCAAACTGACTTCGTTTTCACTTATGGTTGTCAAAGCACAGACTTAAAGGAAAGAACTCAAAGAATATGCAATTAATTGTCGAATTCATTATTGGTGTGCACTACCCATGTTGGTTCAATGTGAAGGTAAAGCACTCCTGGATTGAAAGGCCTAGGCACATCCTGTTTCCGCTAGACTGCCTCAAGTTTTAGCAGAAGGAAGTGCTGGACCTTGTGATGCCGACAGTGAGAAGATCTGGTTGGTATGCCCACAGTGAAGCCATAGTCTAAACACTGCTGTGTTCTGAGGATAAGAGGGAGAGGATTGAGGGGGTGGAGAGAATCCTGGCCATCAGAGGAGAGGGGGACCCAGAGACTCAGAGGACTCCTCTATCAGAACCAGAAGGACACCTGACATCAATTGTGATGCTTACAGCATTGCTGGTTTGACCAGCTGGTCAGATGTGTCAGAGCCACCTCTCACCTGCCCCTTAAAGAGCAACTTGCAGGTTAAACTGATATCTGAATTAATAGTTAATGTTTTGAAAAGTAGTCTTTTAAAAACACATATGTAAGAATTTCTATGTTACACAAAACATAAAGCAGGATTTTGATGAAAATGTGCACATAATATGCCAGGCTCTGCCCGGCTAGCAACGCGTCATATGACGTAGGCAGAGGCAAACACGAGCTGCGCTTTTCTCTCTTATTGTGTTTGTCGATGTAGTTAGAGCAGTGGTGAGAGACAGCGCGAGATATAGAGAAGGTTTTACAGTAGCCGTAATCATCTCAGCTTAGTTTCACTTTCGTTTTCATCCGTAATTTGAGAATGAATTTGACAGACTACCTCGCGTTACGTCACTTCCGATCTGTGATTTATAGTTGTAGATATTATTGTTAATTACAATTGTATCTCTAAATATCATTTTTGGCAGATATATATTTCTCTAATCTAGTTGTTTTTCATTACTGTTCACTATTCTATAGAGGTGTCCAACCTGCAAGTTGCTCTTTAAGCACCTCAGGTGAAAAACGTCATCAACACCCCCATGGAGGTGCTCAACTGGCCTTGCCACACGCAAAGATTTGAGAGGGTTTTACAAGAAAAGAGAGATGAAGGGATCAGGATTTGTGCAACCTAACAAAGTTCAGGAAGTCAGGAGATCCTTGTAATTGTATCCAGTCATATTTCATGCAGTTCATGAATATGTAAATTTGATTTGGCAAAAGAACAATGTATTTTTTTTACTGTGCTCACCTAACATTCTATGAAGAGAGGCCAAATTCATTAAGTTCGCCCGAGACAGCTCTGGAACATTCTACCACTAAGGCAGTCTGTATTGGATGGGCAGGGAAGAGAAGCAGGGTCCAATTCACCAGTTCTTAATTCTGGAAATTAATTTTATTATGAATAATTTGCCATAAGATTTTGCTTGTTCATCGCTAATGCATTTTTTAATATTATCATATTAATTATCACAGTGTCCCAAAAATTCTTATTTGCAAGCAAGGCTACCCAGAACATACAATAATGTCAGAGCAGCCACACAAGCCTTGTCATTAGGACATTAAGTATAACCACATATTACTGTCAATGTTTTAAAGGTTATAAAGCATGTCATGTGCCTATCTGTTGTGTTAGGCAAACTTTTCTGTCTGCAAATCCAGTCAAAAAATAACTCAGACGTTGAAAAACTCTGGTGTAGAACAGAAGGCATACACTGCTTAGATTTTGAGATTTAAGTGAGCATAACAGTTCAAAACGTTCGAGAACTAGAGCCAAACTCATAGGAGAGACATAGAAAGTGCTCTTCATGTTCCAACCGTTAAACGGTGGACATTTGAGAAAGACACATTAACACCGTCAGTGTGCCCCGGACCGGGAGCAGCTGAGTCTAAGAAAGTCTAGCTCTCCAAGCAGCTGGTCTAATACTGCTACGTAGGATAGCTGGTCTAATACTGCTACAGCATAGGGTACAAACCAGTCCTCAGCTCTCTCAGCTTATGATGTCTTTGTTCCTCCTGATATTCTTTCTTCTATCCCATAAAGCAAAACATACAAAAAAATCTAAGTTATGAATGGTATTTTGACCAAGTTTGGAGCACTCAACTCTGGACCAGAGGCTTCCAACCACCGGCTCGACCAACTATGAGTCCTTCTTCTCAGTCTCCCCTTAAACTCCTCTCTCTGTAGCCTCTCCTTACTACTGAAAATGTTTATATATTTCCTGTAGTGTACAGTTTCTAACTTTCAATAAAAATGCAGAACAAAAGCAGTCTTGGAGTTGACCAGCATGTACCTTCTTGTGCTGATGATGACAGTCGGCAGGACACGGTTTGGATAGAATACAGGCACTAAAGATGGCTGCCAGCCTCTTCCTTAGAACTGAGAGGGGATGACAAGACAACGCAAAAACATCAGAGCCTTTGAAACATACTTTCAAACTAGACTATGAAAGGCAGATACGAGTTATCTGTACCGTGTTCCACATAGGTGATGAAGCCCAGAGACAGCAACACAGCCCCAAGATGGAAGCTGAGACCCTAGAGGTAACAAAACGGTAGCCACCAACACTTCAGTTCAGACTCAGCCACAGGGGTCAGGCAGGGACATTTTCTAAATCAAATAAAATCACACTAAAGCGGAGTGTAATGGCAACCTTAACTGTGACATAATGTAATATGAACTTCTACTCACATGTAGCAGGGCACTGGCTGTGTAAGTCACAATGACTGCAGAAAAAGTGCCAAGTTTCAAAGCACTTTTGAAAACATCTGTTAGGAAAGAAACAGTAAACATTTAAAATGCCATGGTGTTCGGTGACTGTTGATGATAAACTGAATGTGTAATGCTTACATGTGTTAAGCCAGCGAGACATAGGAATGTTCCAGGAGGTCACAACCAGCACCATGGACCTGGGCAACTCCACATTGAGGGGCTTAACCACCTTCAGATCCCTAAAGACAGAAATGCGAACATACCCAGGTAATTTATTTAACATGGACAATGCACAGCTCCTTAGCAGTACCAGAGTTAGCTATGAGCTGATTTTCCTCTGTAGTCCCTGGGCAGAGAATAACATCTCTGTCAAATGATGTACCACAGAACTTTCACATTACTTACCTAGACTGATACAGAATAAAAATAGCATACATACATATACACAGTGCATCCAGAAAGTATTCACACACTTTTTCCACATTTTGTTATGTTACACCCTTATTCGGAAATGGATTAAATTAATTATTTCCCTCAAAATTCTACAATTCCCCATAATGACAATGTGACAGAAGTGTGTTTGAAATCTTAGCAAATATATTTTAAAAAAAAACACATGTACATATGTAATCACAGCCTTTGCCATGACACTCCAAAATTGAGCTCAGGTGCATCCTGTTTCCACTGATCATCCTTGAGATGTTTCCACAACCTGACTGGAGTACACCTGTGGTAAATTCAGTTGATTGGACATGATTTGGAAATTCACACACCTGTCTATACAAGGTCCCACAGTTAACAGTTCATGTCAGAGCACAAACCAAGCCATGAAGTTCAAGGAATTGTCTGTAGACCTCCAAGACAGGATTGCAGTGAGGCACAGAGCTGAAGAAGGGTACAGAAAAATATCTGCAGCATTGAAGGTCCCAATGAGCACAGTGGCTTCCATCATCAGTAAATGGAAGAAGTTTGGAACCACCAGGATTCTTCCTAGAGCTGCCCCCCGGCCAAATTGAGTGATCGGCGGAGAGTGGTTTTAGTCAGGGAGGTGACCAAGAACTCGATGGTCACACTGACAGAGCTCCAGCGTTTCTCTGTGGAGAGAGGAAAACCTTCCAAAAGAACAACCATCTCTGCAGCACTCCACCAATCAGGCCTGTATGGTAGAATGGCCAGATGGAAGCCACTCCTCAGTAAAAGGCACAAGAGCCCGGCTGGAGTTGGCCAAAAGGCACCGGAATGCCTCACAGACAATGAGAAACAAAATTCTCTGGTCTGATGAAACCTCATACTCAAAAAGACTTGAGGCTGTAATTGCTGCCAAAGGTGCTTCAACAAAGTATTGAGCAGAGTATGTGAATGCTTATGTACATGTGCTTTTTTTGGTTTTTATTTTTAATACATTTGCTAAGACTTTAAACACTTCTTTCACCTTATAATGGGGTATTGTTTGTAGAATCTTAAAGGACAACTCAGAACCAAAATAAACCTAGGGTTTAATAACACACTGGTACCGAGTCGACCGTTCTCGGGTATGTTTTCATGCTAATCGAATGTGCCCAGTTTTAGTGAACGGATAATTACCTTATAACGCTAGTTGCGAGGGCATGGATGAAGTAAAAATAAATTGCTATTTTATCCCACTAACAAGGCTCAAAATATTACCACACTTCCACGGTAGCATAATGAGGGTCCCTTACATGCAAACCGAAGCATTGAGAATTTTCTGGGTACAGACAGTTTATTAAAAATATAGTTTAAAAGACAGTACCATTTGTGTAAATAGCCAGGCGCCATCTTCGGAAAACAGACTCAACCAGTCAAACGCTGTGCTACGTGAGCTGAACTGTGACTTGGAATCTCCCATGGCAAGAGGTTTTTCAGTCATTCATGCAGATCAATAAGCAAGACTTAAAGCTTGCCATGGGAGATTCCAAGTCACAGTTCAGCTCACGTAGAGCTCCAAGACTTAAATCAAACACAATTTGCTTAAAATTCAGCTCTCGTAGCACAGAGTTTGGGGTTTGACTGGTCAAGTCTGTTTCCCGAAGATGGCGCCATTTTTTCAGTTCAAGGCACATTCTTCCAAAAAATACCTGGTTTGTTAAGTTTATCTTTTGCATACTCGTGATGAGGTTTTAGAAAAGGCTTCCTTCTGACAACTCTCATATGCAGTACACTGTACTGTGGATCTATGAACAACTACTCCAAGGTCAGATAAACTGTTCCAAATGTCTTTCACAGTGACCAGTGGGTTCTGTTGTGCAGATCTGATCTGTTTTTTGAGTATCGTGATAAGTTAGGTCCCTTGTAATGCCCAGCCCTACATGACAGTCTGACAGACTGCGCCAAAGAAACCCATTAATTTCAATTAATGACAAGGCTGCATCTCCTAACCTGGGGTGCCCAGCAAATCAATGCGAACCTCTCCAAAATACTGTGAAGCTGCTGCAAACAAAGTTTAAATAATTTTTACTTTGACACAGAACCCACCAACCTTTTATAGCACAGCCAAACTGATAAGTTTGTTGTCATATCGTTTTATAAAAGAAATGGGGGGAGGATCTGTTTTCTTTTCTATTTGAGTCTCTAGAATGCTGCCTTGCGCTGTACCTTGCATGGGGCGCAGCTGATACCGTGTCCCATGTGCCAAGGGCTTAATAGATAACACTGGAATGGAATTCCCCTGATTGAAGCCCTATACGTACAGTGCCTATAGAAAAATATCATACCCCTTTTAGAGTCACTTTTTTGTCTTACAAAAATATATATATATTTTCTGTTCCAGCTTTATTTACACATACAACATTCAAGTAACGTAAAAAGGCAACAGTTCAAGAACGTAAAGAAAAAAGAAAGAATTAAAGTGTTGGAAAAGTTATCAGTCCCATGATTTAAACCTTCGTAGAGCCAACATAAGCTTTAATTATAGCCAACAGTCTATTTAGAAATGTCTCTATTAGTTTGCACACCTAGATTGGGAAATATTTACTCTTCACGTCCATCCAGAGATTTTCAATTGAATTTAGTTCAGGGCTCTGACTTGTCCTCCTCAAGGACATTCACCTTCCTATCCTTAAGCCACTGCATAGTTTTTTTGGTGGTGTGTTTGGGGTCATTGTCGTGTTGGAATGTGAACCACCTGCCCAACTTCAGCTGTCTAACAGAGGGCCAAAGGTTTCCTCAAGAATTTGTGTGTACTTTTTAAGGGTATTTTCTCTTCAATCCTGACATACAGTTGTGCTGTGCTCAAATGTTTGCATACCCCTGGAGAATTGGTAAGAGATGCACCATTTTTAAAGAAAACAGCAGACAAAAACAATTTTTTTCTTTCCTCATGGGATTCATATCAAACTGTAGGTCATAGCAGAATGGCACAATCATAATAGAAAACATGGCATTAAAGAAAATAAAAATAACCCCTGTTCAAAAGTCTGCACACCCGCAGATCTCAATATGGTATATTGCCCCCTTTAGCAAGAATGACAAAATGCAATCATTTGTGATAGCTATCTATGAGGCCCTGAATTCTTGCAACTGGTATAGCTGCGCATTCGTCTTGGCAAAATGCCTCCAGGTCATGCAAAGTCTTTAGTCGTCTTGCATGAACCGCACGTTTGAGATCTCCCCAGAGTGGCTTGTTGATAATAAGGTCAGGAGATTGTGAATTTTCACAATCTCCTGACCTTGAGAAATTCACCTTTTTCTCATATTGGCCTTGTGCTTAGGGTCATTGTCATGCTGGGCGAGCATCCCATGCGCAGCATTCGTGCAGAAGAATGCAAATTGTCTGCCAGTATTGTCCGATAACATGCTGCATTAATCTTGCCAACAAATTTCACAAGGTTCACTGTGTCTTTAAAGCTCACACACCCCCAAAACATCTGTGAGCCACCACCATGCGTCACAGTGGGAATCGATTTATTTCACTATAGGCCTTGTTGACCCCACTCCAAACATAGCGCTTATGGTTGTGACCATAAAGATCTATTTTGGTCTCGTCACCCTCGCTACTGTTGCACTGCCGCAGTAAAGGCTTCTTTCTAGCAACTCGACCATGCAGCTAATTTTTGTTTAAGTATCTTTGTATTGTGCTCCTTGAAACAACCACACCATCTTTTTCCAGAGCAGCCTGTATGTCTCCCGAGGTTACGTGGGGGTTTTTCTTTGTATCCAAAACAATTCTTCTGACCTTGACTTGGGATCAAGAGATCCCTGAACCCTCCACTTCTTAATAAGTGATTAAATAGTACTGACTGACATTTACAATGTTTGGATATCTTTTAATATCCTTCTCCAACTTTATGCAGTTCCAGTTCCTTATTAGACATGACCGATCTAGGCAAGGTGTTGGTTGTGCCGTATGCTTTCCACTTCCTAATAATGCTCTGAATGGTAGTAAGAGGGATAGTTAAAGCCTTTGAAATATTTTTGTATCCTTCTCCTAACTTATGGCTTTTCACAACTTTGTCCCAGATTCCTTTTAAAAGCACTGTTCCAACCATGGTATATTCTTTGCATTGCCATGCACTGCTTACTAGTAATGGACTCATCATGGAACACCCGGATCTCATATGAAGTAATCAAAACCACAACAACTGATGTCAGGTGGGGGGCAATAAGCATGGTGTGTCATCTGGTAATTGACTGGTTGTACCTGGGCAAGTTTATATTGGTTATTCTAATGGTTATTTCAAACCAGGCATTAATACAATTTTAATCATTGTTCAGAATTTTTGTAAATGTTATTTTCACTTTGATGTGGAGGGTAATTAACGTGTAAGTACAGCTGGGAAAAGTTAGATCACATTCTGGAAATTAAAATAAATTTAATGTGACAAAAGGTAAGGATTTTGACAGGGTATGATGACTTTCTATAGGCACTGAACCAATAGTAAAACCAGAGACAATTATGATTTTGAAGTGGTCAAAAAATATTTCCAGAGCTGTATATATAGGCTACACACAAATTTTGTTACTATATTATAAAATCATTTAAAAATATATATTTTATTTAGAAATATGAACATCCACACACAACCCACAATTTATTGAATCACAGACCATTAGTGAACTCACCATTTTGCCTTGTCCTTGTCTTCAGTAAAACCTGACCCTGCCAGCAAAGCAGTACTTTCGCTAAGGTGGCCCACAAAATAGTTACTGAAGTGGAAGGATACAGCATTCTCATAGGCGTGGAGCCAACTGCAGGGAAAACATACAACAGAAGAAATCTTCATAGCTTTTTCCCATTTAGCAATAATTTCAGCAATGGCATTATGTACTGACAGCATTTCAAAGAGTCACATACTACTGTAGATCATGGTTTCCCAAATTGAGGGTCCCCTGATTTGAAAATGCCCTAGCTACAGGAACTCGTAAGAATTCCAGAAAGATAAGACGTGTGTCCAGTGTTTCCTGACAGAACACCTTAGATCAGAGTGGACCAGAACCCAGAAAGGCAAATGCTTAACTCAAGCAAAACTTAGAAAAAGATAAATAACAGATTACCCTATTATGGTCATGGCACCAGCACTCTATTAGACAACAGCTCGCAAATTGTGTTGATAAAGAATTGCAAGACTACATTATTACTAATATGTCACCAGAAAAAGACCATTATTATCTATTGGAAAGGCACACAACCAGCCTGTGGGGATCATTTATTTGAATCAGTCGACAACTGTAAATAAATTTGTATAGTCTACTCTTTGTAGTCAAATTCACTTCAGAATTATGGTTATTTTATCAGTATTTGACCAGTAAGCCACTTTCCACCGCACTATCTGGCCTAATTATTTTAACAGACATGAAAAGATTACACCATGTTGACCAAACAAATTGTCTGTCAACAATATAAATATTTTATGCTACTTTCCTCTCAACCTGACATTATTCATACAACATTACTTTATTACCAATGGTCATCATTGCCTGATGAAATACCTAATATTTTCTGGAAAATTTGAATATTTTTAGATGCATTTCAAAGCATTTCTCTTTCAGATTGCAATACTGCAAAAATATTAAGTTTAGCAGTCACAGCTCTAATTAAAAGACATTGGCCACTGATTACATCACGTATTCAAGCAAAATATTTTTTATATTTGAAGTTTATTCACTGGCCAAATCAAAAGACTTTACACTCTGGTAACAGGCTAAGTGAACTTTTGCTACTACTAGTGCAAAAAGTTTTTAGCTAATGATCTGTGTTGAATGTTCTTCATCACAAGAGGCACACAAACTAGGTGAAGATTATTGAAAGCAGAGAAAGAAAAACAAATTAAATCACAAAAGAAATTACTTGAACAAAACATGAGTAAGTAAATGTTGCACTCACGTGCGCAGTCCTTTGCTCCCGTGGATTGGAATGAAATAAGGAAAGAGGTATGGGGCGATGCAGTTGGATATCACCAAACACACCTGGCATTTCACCCAGCTCACTGAAAACCTCTGGAGCCAAGACAAACTCTGGAGGATATAAAATCATGTTGGGAAATTACAGATTTCGGCAGGCCCAGCACAAAAACTGCCATGGCAAAATAACACTGCATTTTAAATGGAATATAAATGTTAATTTGACAACTGTTAAGTGTAACAAATCAAATGGTTTATCTAACCAGAAAGTGACTGAGAACGCATTCACAAAACTGAAGGGTGTCGCTTCATTTAAGGCTCACCAGCTTGGGGCTTTCAATGGCCTCCTTGTAGCTTGAATAGCTGATCCAGGGCCCAAAGATGACCGTGCCCACGAAGACAATGTAGCCTGTGAACTCAAGAGGACTGGGCAGCCCAAGCACTGTGCCTCTGTCTAGGTCGAACGCCAGAGAAATGGCTTTCATGGCCACCACCATCTGAGACCCTGGAGAAGTGGGGAAGACAGTCTATAAAGGGATTGAGGATTCCTCACTGAATGTTCTGAGAGTTTTCAGCAGGACATCTTTGTCTAAATCTATTTAATCACGCTTGCTTAACTCCTTATATGTAAGTATACCAGACTTGCGGTATTTATTGTAATTGTTTTTTTGGAACAAAGCAAGTCCTAGAAACTTCAAAGCGTAATACAAACCATAGCTACGGTCTTGTAATAGCTGAGGGCCAATGGAGAATGTTCCCTTACACCACTTACTAAAACATGCTCCCAGTTCTAGCTGTCAGGTGTATATTTTAATTTGTGTATGTGATTTCTGTATAAATCTGTGAATAAACACTAATCCTCAACAATCTTTATGACAAATAAACTGAAGGGGTTAGCACTGCTGTTACATCAAATCTGTCAACATGACTGCATCAATTAAATGTTGTTTTCTAAGGTTTCCCCTCACAGAAATGCAGGAAAATAAGCTTAGACATGGTGACAAATATAATTTGTATGTACGTGTAGCTTACCTCGCATTTTATGCCATGTCACGGTGTCAATCAAATGCAGCTCTCTGAGGGCAAAAAGAGACATACCTGTCAAGAGGTCAGAAGAGCAAGCAATGATACGTAGAGTACAGCATTTACCATAGAGTAGATAACAATAACTCATTAGTCATTACCCCATGAGTAGATAGATCAGGATGGTGGCAGAGAGAAAGATTCCTCGGCTGCTGGAGTGTCGGTTGAGGAACAGGACAGTGTAGCACATCAAAGTGAGCAGCAACACCCACACCATAGAGTGCTCAAAGAACAGGTAGAGGGCATATAGACCAGCTGCCACTGAGCCCAGGTGTTTGACAGAGGAGGACAGATCTGCCGGGGGATCACAGAGATGTGATAAAATGATAATCAAGTACAGGAACAATTTGTTTACAGTCATTGCAACTAAAGTTGTTGCTACAGGTTACTGAGCGTACAGGGGATTTCACTTTTTCCTATCGAGATTCAAGACATTCTATTTGTTCATCCAGGTTTCCTATGAATGTAAAAATTAGGTTTCGGTTATTTTCTGAAACACAGAAGCAAGTCTTCCGTAATTTGTTCAGTTGCTTTACTTAATTTCTGTGTCCATATGCAACGTGCATGTCTGTATACGGCCTGCCTTCAACAGCACAAAAAGGAAATTTCAAAGCTAAGTAAAAAACCTTATGATATGTGTTGGATGAGCAGTGCGTAAATAATTGGCGGCTCTGCAAAAATGTGGTTGGATAAACCATGTGCTCACCCCTCGTCATCCCAGATCTGTCCAAGGAGTTGCGGCGCTGCCGAAAAGGTCAGTGGGAATTGGGAGGGGTGGAAATAAAAAAAACACCTTATGGTATGTCTCATTGGAGGTGTTCATCTCTATGTTTAAGCACCGCCTTTGCCCAACCGTGATTTGACCAAATAATCAGTGAAAAAAAGGTAACTACGCACATATTTTATTCATATATTTCAGCCAATGCTGTCAAAATTATATAATACAGGCTCCACTCTTGGGAGATTGGGTTTTGGTTCATGAAAAATATTTGTTTAAAGACAAACATAAATATATGAACAGTTGGATTCTGGTCACAGCTTTTCTGACTATGCCGAGAGTAATTATTCTGCCTAGTGTTGTGATATGATGAGAAGGACTATCAAATTAGGGGTCAGAAGGCTCAGTGGTTAAAAACTCAGCCTTGGAGTCTGAAGGTTGCCAGTTCGATTCCCAACTGTGCCAAATGTCATTATGTCCCTGAGCAAGGCACTGTACCCTAAGGCGCTCTAAGGGGATGTCCCTTTATTCACTGCAAGTCAATCTGGATAAGAGCGTCCACTAAATGACAAAAATGTCAATGTAGGCAACAGATCAGCAGGCCGTTGCATCAACTCCACCTACATATAACCCACAGTCATTAATGATACTTCCCATCAAAGGAGGGACATAAAAATGTAGTGGTTACACAGCTCTAAGAGTTAGATTTATACACCATTAACGCACACTCCAGCACCAATACACCCCTGATGACATGCAACTGTGTAGATAGGAAGGGGATTGCTAATACAGTTCAGTTATTTAGCTAATTACGTTCATTAGTTTATACTTAATGTTGGTACAATCTCCAATGGGCAGAGACTGTATTATATAGACTATACACTCACCTAAAGTATTATTAGGAACACCCATTCAATTTCTCCTTAATGCAATTATCTACTCAACCAATCACATGGCAGTTGCTTCAATGCATTTAGGGGTGTGGTCCTGGTCAAGACAATCTCCTGAACTCCAAACTGAATGGCAGAATAAGAAAGAAAGGTGATTTAAGCAATTTTGAGCGTGGCATGGTTGTTGGTACCAGACGGGCCAGTTTGAGTATTTCACAATCTGCTCAGTTAGAGGGATTTTCACGCACAACCATTTCTAGGGTTTACAAAGAATGGTGTGAAAAGGGAAATACACCCAGTATGTGGCAGTCCTGTGGAGGAAAATGCCTTGTTGATGCTAGAGGTCAGAGGAGAATGGGCCGACTGCTTCAAGCTGATAGAAGGGCAACTTTGACTGAAATAACCATTCATTACAACCGAGGTATGCAGCAAAGCATTTGTGAAGCCACAACACGCACAACCTTGAGGCGGATGGGCTACAACAGCAGTCCCCACCGGGTACTGCTCATCTCCACTACAAATAGGAAAAAGAGGCTACAATTTGCAAGAGCTCACCAAAATTGGACAGTTGAAGACTGGAAAAATGTTGTCTGGTCTGATGAGTCTCTGTTTCTATTGAGACATTCAGATGATAGAGTCAGAATCTGGCGTAAACAGAATGAGAACATGAATCCATCATGCCTTGTTACCACTGTGCAGGCCGGTGGTGGTGGTGTAATGGTTTGGGGGATGTTTTCTTGGCACACCTTAGGCCCCTTAGAGCCAATTGAGCATTGTTTAAATGCCACAGCCTACCTGAGCATTGTTTCTGAACATGTCCATCCCTTTATGGCCACCATGTACCCATCCTCTGATGGCTACTTCCAGTGTTGTGCCTGAAAGCGTTCATTGAACGATAGTTCATGAACTCGGTCATATTTTGGGCGAACGTGAACTGAATGTAGGCTACTGTATTACTGCCTGATGCACGTTACTGTGAACTTGTTCATTCTGGTGTTTGTGAACGGCAAGCTCTCTCAGTTTAACGAATTCAGCAGTTGTATTGAGATTATCTCACGAACCGTACAGGCTAGCAACTAAAGCTTGGAACTGTAGGAAAGATGAAGATAAGCCAAAAAGAATGGATGTTGGCTCATCCATTTGGGTTTATAAGAGCCGGAGCTATCGCGCCTCGAAGTTGGTCATGTTTTTTTTACTTTTGACTTTTTTACTAAACACATTACAGACAGGAAGTAAGATGTGAAAATGACAAAATAGTAACTCTGCAATGATGTAGCTGCACAATACCAACATGGTACCAATATGATTGGAAAGAAGGGGTTCCACTGATAAAATAATGCCAATGCAAATAATGAGTAATGGTTTGTCCATGTGGATTAATGACAGCCGGAGATATGGCGTCTCAAAGTTGGATACTTTTCACTGACTATATTTTGGTAAACTAAAAACATAAAAACAACAGAAATCAGACAAAAAAATTACAAAATAACATTTCTGCAAGGAGGTAGGACATCACCCTGCACTAAAACAGGTTATTGTTTGGGGGGTTCAGGATAGTTTATTTTATGTTTAGGGAAATTGTAAATATATGTAGGCTACTGTACATTTAAAAAATACCATTCAAGCAGCTAATTTTTCCTCATGTTTTTGAGAATATACTGTAGGGGTGAAAGCTGTAGCTGCTACCAGTGTAAACTGAATGGACAGCAACAAGCGTTAAAGCAACAATGGGGAAATGTTGTCCCATCAATGCTAATGTACTGTAAACCCTGGTTGGATAAGGATTCAAAATTGGACATGAAGACGAAATCTGACGCATAGTTTCAGTGTTAAAACTGATAAAAAGAATTGCTGTCTGTGGTTCTATAAGGGCTGTGGCTATCATTTTGAAAAATAATAGCTCGCAGCAACATATGGAAAAAAATAACTAAAAACTAGTTCGATTTTGGAACTTTTTGAAGTATGAACTATTAACTGAACTAGTTCATTTTTAAATTTGTGAACTGAACTATGATCTAGTTCATGCAGAAAGTGAACTTTCCCAACACTGGCTACTTCCAGCAGGATAATGCACAATGTCACAAAGCTCGAATCATTTCAAATTGGTTTCTTGAAAATGACAATGAGTTCACTGTACTTAAATGGCACCCACAGTCACCAGATCTCAACCCAATAGAGCATCTTTGGGATGTGGTGGAACGGGAACTTCGTGCCCTGGATGTGCATCCCACAAATCTCCATCAACTGCAAGATGCTATCCTATCAATATGGGCCAACATTTCTAAAGAATGCTTTCAGCACCTTGTTGAATCAATGCCATGTAGAATTAAGGCAGTTCTGAAGGCGAAAGGGGGTCAAACACAGCATTAGTATGGTGTTCCTAATAATAATTTAGGTGAGTGTATTTGGAGAAGGTGGTTCTTATTGAGACGGAACACAACCAATGAGAAATATAACAAGTGGTTTAGCTTAGGTGCTGGTCAAGGAAAACCAGGATATAGCCCTGCATATAGTGTAGTCACAGAAGAAATGTCACACAACTGACCAAACTACATGTGTTCTGGTATCAACCCTGTTGTGACAAAACTTTATGCTCTAGAAAACAACCACACAGGATCACATACACTGTACCATATGATTTGGTTAGCAAACCTTCCAGGCATTACAATATAAGATATGCATAAGCAAAGCCTGAACAGAGGAATGTGCACAGTGTGTCCATGGTTCATCATTACATCTGTGTCCACATTATAGGTGAAATAATGGGGATGTCAAAGTGACCTTACCCAGTCTACAGAGAAGTCGACAGAGGAGGCAGAGGAGCAGCAGTTGCCAGACCTGCGCCACTCCCTGTTGAGCTGTAGGGAGAACGCAACTCTCTCCTAACTCCTGGAAAAACTCCAACCTGCTGAACTCCATGGGGTCACCTCAACCCTGGCTGGCTTTCAATGGACTGGAGAAACATGAAAACAATGTAGCTGTCAATGAGTGATCAATGGTACTAGAAACATTTGTACTGGAAAAATGTGTTTGTAACTCAAAAACTTTGGAATAATGCTACATTCAAGTAAACTCTGAATAATGATGAACTATTCCATGCATTCAAGCACAAAGGGAACTGATCTTTATAGCTCCAATCACTAATACCTACTTCATAAGACAGGATGAGTGCTGTACCAGGACAATGTACTGAAACATTCAAATCAAACAAAAACAGTGGTCTATGGGCCAGTTAAATAACAGGGATGGGTTGGGATGGCACAGCCACGGTTGGCACAGCCAATGCCCTTCATGTCACACATTTCTTCAAGCCACACGTTGCCACATTCCACCAAAATAAAAAATATTTAGTCACTACTGCACAAATACTTTGTGAGGACCTATCAGAGTGTGACCATTGATTACTTGTGTATATTTCTATTAGAAAAGAGTTTTGGTGAGTGCATACAGTTTCATACATTTTGGAAGTCTCCTGAGAATCAACCCAGCAACCTGTGTTTTGAGGGCCATGCTCTCCAACTGACCTACAACTGAAGTACCAAACGTGGAATGATCTACTTGATATCCAATAGGAAACTATGGCATCATTTTTGACTGGGGGATGAATACACCCCAAATTCTCTAGGAAAAATACAATAGCCTTTCTTTGTTAAACCTTCCAGAACGTAAAACAGCCATGAACGCACCTCGATAGTCTTGTAAGCCCTTTTAATACTAGGCAATAGGTAAACTTCTGTACTGTCCAGTTGTAAATGTAATTAATTTAAAATGCATTATGAGTTTTCTGAACTGCCTCTATTCGAATGTAAAGAATCCATAAAAGTGTGTAATGAATCAAAATAAGTAAAATGTTATGCGAATATCAGCTACAAATGTGTCGTGGTAGGGGGGTTGATTCTGACCAGGTATATATTAGCTGTGATATTCCAGCATGCTGTACTGTAACATCCAGTTTTGAGGCACAACGTGAATGCTCTTTCTTCCAGACAATGATGCAGAACAAGAGGCACAGAGTGTATCCTACTTTGTAGGCTGAGAACCAGAGGGTAGGCTACACTGTAGGCTGAGAACCAGAGGGTAAACTACGTACATGAGTACAGTAGGTTGAGAACCAGAGTAAGTAGCGGATAGCTACTCATGCTAGCTACTGATGTCGGCTAGCAGATGTTTATTTTTGCCTGCTGAGACAAATACACACATATGAAGAAAACAGTTTTCTGTAACTATCTCTAAAGAAAACGTGCTGCTTGCTAACATGGATAACTACTGTAACAGTAAGACTAAAAAACGGTGGAATGCTACTGTAGTTATCCAGCTACACTCACCTGAAAAAGTTTTCAGTTGTCTGATTCTTGTCCTACCCGTCCTGTACCAATTGTACTGTACAATATCCGTGTTCTTTCGTCACCTACAGTACTGAAAATGAAGACTTTTTACAATACATATCTTACATTCCGAATGTAAAACCTTGTACAAACAAATCACTTTAGAAGACACAGATAGGTGGTGTTTCAACTTATCACAGAACATAATTCACAGGGTGGTTAGACTGTCCACCAGGGGACAGTGTGTCCACGGTGATAGACAACAACAGCCACATTGTCTCTGAACTCAACCCGCAGAGTTTTTACGGTGTAATATCCGATAGACTCAAGCTGTAGTAGACATCGTCTCTGTTTCTAAACATTAGCTCATTCAGTCAAATATTCCAGTGTCACTCTGTTCTCTGATGTACTTATTTACTGACACCTACTGGTTAACTCAATAACAGTTAACTCAATAACAGTAACCATTTAAACTTTTAAGCTTTCACCAAACCAATGTATAATTTTCGGACTATCCTAACATTTCAGAAAGTTGTATCCATAGAAGTTGCTATCATTTTAGTCAGGGCTGGTCAAAATGTATTTTGGGCTCGAGAGGCCACCCCAGGTATTAAACTGACCCAGGCTTGTTGAGCAGATCTGTGCATTGGTCTAGGGATACAGATCTGGGGAGGATGTGGCGAGGAAACTTTTGTTTCAAAGGAACATTATGGGTGCTGTTGGTGTAAAAAATACGCAATATAAGAATTGTTCTTAAAGACAGACGTTTGTGTTCAGTGAAGTTCACCAGATTCATTATAGTGCCATGAACTAGAAGCACTCTTCATACTGAACTGTATAGAGAGAAGAGGACAAAGCCAAGAACTGAGCCTTGGGAGACACCAGTAGTACCATTAATAAGTATCAAAAGTATTGATTTTTACAATTTTTTGAGCAAATGTATTTTATGTAACTTTAAGTCAAGGTTATTTTTTGTTTAAATTAGTTAAAACCTGTTTGCCTACAATGTAAACAATTATTCTGGGTGTTTTAAACCTTCCCCAGAAAAACTAAAAACATACTTAAAGATGCATTCCTGATATTTTAGGCCTCTAGGTTCTAAAGCCTGGGGTTCTAACCATATCCCTATAACAAGTCCCTGATTTGTATTCTCTTTCACTGAGATGTCTAGGTTAGAAGTCTCTCTCTCCTTCTCTCTGCTGTGTTAAGATGTAGAGCCTAAACTGGACAACAGTGTGCAGCTCTGGTGCAGCACACGTCCGTCAGAAGATACTACTGTTTTGAAATTAATTCCTGTGATTTAAAATATAACAAACTTATTTTTGGAGAAAGTACATATACATAGCCCACCCTTTGAAATCCCCCTTTAGAGTTTGATTGACCATACTTTCTCCCCTTTGGTGGAGATTCCCTCTGTGACACTAAACTACAAAAATGGCTGCCGTAGTGAAAAACACCTTGGTTCCAGGGGGGTCCACGTGTCGTAGTGGGCTTAGTCGCTGCATTGCACGACAGTCTACATCATGATAGTCAAGGGTTCATGCCTGACTATGGGTAATCTGACCTTCCCCGGGCCTCCTGCACGAGACAGCCCAAATTGCCATAGCTGCCTGGGATTTGAGTTAGATAATTCAGATGATCTATCCTGCCACGTCGCTCTCCAGCGACTCCTTGTGTCGAGGTCGGGCTCCTGTGGGTTCAATCAAGTAAGTATATTTGGTGAATTGAATCATCCCGTGCACAATCCAACTAAAGCCTCATCTCGCCCTGGCATTAGAAGGGAAAGCAATGCAGGTGCTTCTTGACCTAGCTCCAGCGGAACAACAGGACCTCCGGGCCTTGACCACGGCACTGAAAAGGCGATTTGGGCAGCAACTATTCGCGGATAAGAGCAGAGAGCAACTGGCCAACCGCCACCGTCAAGGGGATGAAAGCCTGGGCACCTTTGCCGCAGATGTGCAGCTGCACGCCCGACAAGGTTACTCCCAATTCCAAGTGGCTGCGCAAGAGGAGCTGGCCCTTCACGCCTTCCTGTGGGGACTTACACCAGAAAAGTTGCGCCAACATGTCTGCCTCACCAGGCCCAAGACCCTCGACGAGGCACTTCATGAGGCTGAACAAACTGAAGGGGTACTCTCCAGGTGGCCCACCTCACAGAGGGTACCCACACGCCAACCATGTGTTCAGTTAGCTGACTGTGAAGACGGTGAAGAGATAGAAGAGGTCTGCCAGATTCGGCCTGAACCAAGTTGATCACGACACCAGGCCCCGCCACCCTGGCAACGCTTCCCCTGGTCCACAGACCGGTGTTACAGTTGCGATGAACCTGGGCACATAGCCTGGTCTAATGAGGGGTTCACCACTCCGGTCTCTAACACTTCTCCAAGGCCGATGCACTGTGGTCGGCCGCCTTGGACACACCAGAGGACTATACCTGAACTGTAGACTGGACGGCCAACCCTGTCAAGCCCTGGTGGACACGGGGTCTACCATTTCGTTTTGGTTGCCAAGACCAGGAGCGGCTGCATGAGTTCTGGCTGGCCGACATCCGGGACCCATGCATCATTGGCCTGGACCTGCTGAATCACTGGGGCGCCTGTGTTGATGTGTCAAAGGAAGCTATTACTCTCGGCACAGAGACTGTGGCACACCAATCAGGCCAAAAGAAGGACAAGCCCAAGGGCCGGCAAGCCAGTGGTCAAGCGTTAGCCAGAGAGGCTAAACGGACCAGACAGCTAACCAAGCTATCTACTGCCAGTGACTCCATACAGCCTCAGCCCGCCCCAGCTCTGATTGCTATGCTTGCTGCCCATCCATCCTCCGAAACGACCAAAGCTGTACATGACCTAGGGTGACGCAGCAGTAACGGCCTCAACCCACAGCAGCAGCAAGAGGTAAAGTGTCTCCTCAATGAATATACAGATATTTTTGCTGCCAAAGATGAAGACTGCACACAGACAGGGTTGGTCAAGCATGCCATTGAGTCTGGGTCCGCCCAGCCTATTCGTCTGCGCCACCATCAACTGTCTCTCGTCAAACAACAGGCGGCAGAGAACAAGATTCGTGAGATGGCTGCAGCTAAAGTGATTGAACCTTCCGACAGCCCGTGGGCAGCTCCAGCTGTTTTAGTAAGTAACTTATCAGTTGACCCACAAGGACCAACCATTCATCTGGGATGATTCCTGTGCCGAGGCCTTCAACAAACTTAAGGTGACTCTGACCAAAGCTCCAGTCCTGGCCTATCCCGATGCTCACCAGTCGTTCATTGTAGACACCGACGCCAGCAATGTGGGGATTGGGGCTGTGCTCTCCCAGGAGGGAAAGGAGGGGGAACCTACAGTGGCCTACTACAGCCGCTCCCTGAACCGGGCAGAGAAGAATTACTGTGTGACCCGACGGGAGCAACTGGCGGTGGTCAAGGCGCTACGGCAGTTCCGACCATATCTGCACGGCACCCGGTTCCTGATCCGCACAGACAATGCCTCACTCACCTGGCTTATGAACTTTAAACATCCTGAAGGCCAAGTGGCTCGGTGGCTGGAGGCCCTCTAGGAGTATGACTTTGAGATCCAGCATCGGGTGGGCCTACACCACGGGCCTACACTCTCCCGGCGTCCCTGCATGGCTGTTGAGTGCCGTTACTGCCAATGACAGGATGAAAGGGACCAATCAACACCGATGGTGACAGCAGTGCAGGCTGCCAACACTGACGAGGGGTGGCTTTCCCTGAGCCCTAAACAGTTGGAGTAGCAGCAGGAAGCAGACGAGACCCTGCTGTTGGTGAGAAGTTGGCTAGAGACGCAGCGGTGCCCTGAGTGGACAAGTGTGTCAGTGATGGGGCCCGAAGTAAAGGCCTACTATTCCCAATGGGGCAACTTGGAGCTCCATGACGGGGTGGCATAACGGAGATGGCAGGCCCCTGGGAAAGGCCATTTCCTGCTGCAGTTGCTGGTGCATTGTGTGCTGCGGCCCCAGGTCCTCCAGCTTGTCCATGGCTCAGTGGGGGCGGGGCACTACGGGAACGCCAAGACCCTTCACCGCCTTAGGAGGCAGTTTTACTGGCCTGGCTGTCGACTAGATGTGGAGCTCCACGTGCACTGCTGTGAAGCCTGCACTGCCCAGAAGGGGCCATCGCAGCGCTCCCATGCCCCACTGCAGCAGTACTTAGTGGGGGCCCCGATGGAGCGAGTGGGAGTGGATATTCTTGCACCTTTTCCGGTCACGGACACTGGCAACCGCTACGTTCTCGTGGCCATGGACGATTTTACTAAGTGGCCCGAAGCCTATGCTGTGCCAGATCAGAGTGCCACCACAACAGCAGAGAAGCTGGTAGAGGAGATGTTTACACACTTCGGGGTCCCAGCTGAGCTTCACAGCGACCAGGGGCGGAACTTTAAGTCTAAAGTCTTCAGTGAGGTTTGCCGGCGGCTCGGTGTAAACAAAACGAGGACGACGCCGCTCCACCCACAGAGTGACGGGTTGATGGAACGCTTCAACCGTACACTGACCACCCAGCTTGCCATCTTCATCATCAGCTAGACTGGAATAGACATCTGCCCTTGGTCCTGTGGTCCTATCGGACTGCCGTCCAGGAGTCTAGCCAGTGTACACCTGCCGCACTGATGTTCGGGCGAAAACTCCGGACCCCAGTGGATCTGGTGTTTGGGGCTCCGCCAGAGCCTGAGATTGCTGGCGGAATGGAGATGGACTACTACCGTCGACTGAGGGATCGCCTGGAGGTGGTCCATGACTATACTTGTGGAGCCCAAGCTAACTCTGGAGCACTACAGAAGCGGGCCTATGACACCCGGGGCCGAGGACAAGCCCTGAAGCCGGGGGACAAGGTCTGGGTTTACTGCCCCACCCGCAAGAAGGGTGTTTCTCCTAAGCTCCACAGTCATTGGTAGGGGCCTGGTGAGATCTTGGGGCGGCTGTCAGAGGTGGTGTACAGGGTGCGAATGCCTGGCAATAGGCGCACAGTGGTGCTGCCCCAGGACAGGCTTTCACCATACCGCCCCCTTGCACCGCTTGTTGCTGGTGGGGAGGACAACAGTCCCATATGTGCCGATCCTTGTGATTTGTCATCCAGTGCACCCTCGGTGAGCCCCAGGCATCTGGTTCGACAGTGGCATCGTCCTGGACACTTGAAGGACTTTGTGCTGAGTGATGGGGTAGTCGGGGACAACTGACCCCTCAAGTGGGGGCTATGTAGTAATCTGGGTGCTTACTAATCACAAACTGCATTGTAGTTAGGGGATGCAAGGGATTATGGGTAATTCACTGTTCTATGCTAAAAACTTATTTTAGGTGTTATGTTACATGAATATGCCTTGTTAATGGGATTAATGTTATGTGGTTATTTGACTGTTGAGTTATTGTGTTAAGGTAATGGGGAGAGTGAAAATTATGTAAAAAGTGTGCCTACCAATACTGAGAATTGTATGGCCAGAGATGATGCTCACTGTTGAGATTTGAAAGGAATAATAAAAAGTGTGACTCTTTCTATAGTCGAGCAGTGTATGGGACATAGAAATTGCTCCAACAAAATCAATCTCTGTGTCACGCCAAATTCTTCTGCTCAGCTCGCCACAATATAAACAATACACTACACATCCAGACTAAAATAGTGAACCTAAAAAAAATCTGCAATCATGAAAGTTGTGTAATGTATCTTAAAAACATTATTGCATGCCATTTTAATGATTTTTGCATTTTATTTTACAAAAACAGTCTTAAATCTAACTTAAAACTTTTGCTTAAGATTCATGGTAATGTTTGATTATATCACCATGCCAGAAAAAATTCATGGGGTCCTAATTTCAGAGGATTGTGGGTAATTCAATTTTTGTAGAAAACATTTGACACAAGAAAATGACATTGATATGTTTGTATTAAGCAGCTTGTTGTGCCATTAAGCGTGATGGCTAAGAATAAATCGACTGCAAAACCGTGATAAAAACTGACATTCAGTAATGAGACTACCGTTTTCCCAGTCAGGACTTGTGAATATGTGAACAAGAGGGGACTGAGTACGCAGCGCAGTGGGGCTCCGGTGCTCAGGGTCAGTGCGGAGGAGGTGAGGTTGCCCATTCTCACCATCTGGGGTCTGCTCGTTAGGAAGTCCAGGATCCAGTTGCACAGGGAGGTGTTAAAACCCAGGATCCTGAGCTTGGGAATGAGCTTAGCAGGAACAATAGTGTTGAATGCTGAGCTGTAGTCCACAAATAGCATCCTCACGTTTGTGTTCCCACACAGAATGCATCTTTGAGATTTCCAAGATACCATTAGTTTGTGGAGAATAAACTTTAATTTTGTTTGTTTAAATTTGTTCCTAAATAGGATGCCCTAGATAAGGAATTTCCTGAGAGAATCAATGCACCTAATGATGTTAGTGTAGGATAAGGCTAACATGCCAGGTAATCTTATGGGTTAGCTGAAGTGTAGGATTCTATCATGTAGCACTACATAAGTGCAGAAAATGAGATAGCTGACTTACATAAATGCCCTCCTTATGTTCTCTTTTCTTAATTGGTCTGCTTATTTACCAGAGGCCAGAAAGAAAAAGAACCCAGTGAGAGGTCTGAAGCACATTACCATTAGTGCATTTATCTTATTGATAGCTACATTAGGATGACAACCACACATCACAGTTGTAATTAGAACGGTTGAATTCAATAAAGTCATTACTGCAATGTCAGAGCTTGTAGGTTGTTTTAGTCTATTTACTCATAGATGGACTTAACCTGCTGTGCCTGCCTCATCCCCTCAGCTTTCCACATAACACTGGTGGCTAGAACACTATTTTATATTTAAACTTCTCATTACCAATTAATGAATTACTAAAACCTACTGCAAATGTAACATGGTAGATACAAGAATGGTGATAGTATTTTAATGCTTTGCTATAGTAACACATGGTGTGTAGACATTTATTTTGTGATTTTAATCAACTCTGATAGACTGAAATACATTGCAATGCATAACAACAGTCCTAGCATCAAGCCTTTATCCAGATTTTTATCTCCAAATGTTACATGACAAAACTGCTGTACCAGTGAGATGCGGATTGTCACTTATGTGTAACTAATGATTATCCACTGCATTGGCGGCCTATCTAAATAATAATTTGTTGCCAAGAATACACTCTTAGCTGCTATTGAAGCATTGACATTTTCCATTATTCAAATAAAGTGGTAATTTCTTTATAAATTTGTTAACTTATGTTTTTCCTAACTTAAATTTATTTGACTGTCCATTGCACCACTGACAAAAGAAACAATAAGAAAATATATATTTTGTACATAACAACAATGCCTCTAAATTCCTAATTTCAGTCCTTGTGTTTACATTGTATGCTTCAGATATATAATTGTATTAAAAAAGAAATTGAATGAAATAAAGAAAAAAGACTAAATGTTTCCTCTTTACTTTTTACCCCTGGGCAGTTTTACTTTGTTACTATCTCAGAAGAAATTCACCAGGCCTTCTGTCTTAATGCCCAGGGCCAATCCTCATCTTCTTTCTCCTCCTTCTTTCTTCTTATTCTAGGAGCATATGTCACTAAGACTGGGCAGTGCTCTCCTAATTAGAGGCACCCATTGTGGCAGGTTTCTCTTTTGAGTGCAATAGTAGTGTTTGTTATAATTGTGTTGGAGGGGGAATGGTGCAGGCTTGGTGTGCTGGCAGAAGGGTTTTATGAGACTCTTAATGAGTTCACCTCCAGGTGGTTGGGTCCGTAGACCTACTCTTTTGCACGTTTGTTTGTTCTGTGTTTGTCTGACAGGGATTGGTAAGAGGGAAAATTGTCAAGTAACCTTGTCATGAATACTTTAAATTCATTCAGATGCACATGTCAGTATACTTGAATTAACCTTTTAGCATTTTGCTCATACAGTATCTAATACATAATAAACCATACATTGTGATAGATAATAGGAATACTATACTGTATGTGACCTGTAAAGGTTAGTAGGCCACACAGTAGGGTATAGAGTATGTCATAACTGATAAGTAGGCAATACAGTATGTGATAACTAAAAAGTAGGCCATACAGTTTGTGATAACTAATAAGTAGGCCATCCAGTATGTGATAACTAATAAGTAGGCCATACAGTATGTGATAGCAAATAAGTAGGCTATAGAGTATGTGATAACTAATAAGTAGGCCATACAGTATGTGATAACTAATAAGTAGGCCATCCAGTATGTGATAACTAATAAGTAGGCCATGCAGTATGTGAAAGCAAATAAATAGGCTATAGAGTATGTGATAACTAATAAGTAGGCCATACAGTATGTGATAACTAATAAGTAGGCCATACAGTATGTGATAACTAATAAGTAGGCCATACAGTGAGTGATAACAAGTAGGACATCCAGTATGTGATTTTGGGGTTGTTTGAGTCTCTCAACCCTTGGGTTAAAGGCACGTGTGGCACATTCAACTGCAGTAAATCATCCAGCAGCCCGTTCATTATCTTGAATAGGTCAGACCTGTTCCAGCACCTGCTTTTACAGGGAGAGAAAGAGAATGCTCCCCCGGGTGGCGACCCCTGTTACCATGTACCTCTGCGATGTCAGGGGTCAAAAATTGACGCATGTGGTTGCTTCATCGTGACACTCCTTTCTGCTTGACCAGAGCATGACCTGGAAGTGGTACTAAGCCATCCCAGTAAAATACGAGAGGCATGCTATTTCCAAGTGACCTCCAAGGGTCAAACCAGATGAAACTCAACCACAGAATACAGAGGAAAGTGAATTAGAAAACAGAATATATGTTCATTATAACAATAATAATTATTATTATTATTTTGTAGACAGTGTTTCAAAATCATTTATTTGTCAAATTCCTCAATCTCTTTTAGTCTAGAGCTTAACGTTACACCACCTATTGTATGACTGACTGTACATGAAAACAATGTATGCCATATTGTTTAGTTGGCCCAGAAATGCCTGTTAAGGCCCAGAAATGCCTGTTTTGAAATGAATGCTGCTTAAAGCATATTCATACCATTTTAATATTTTGACTAATGGACAAGATTTATGTTATTTGACTTCGTTATCAGTGTTTTACAGACAGCGATTACAAGGGCTTTGCCTTTCTTGGTGACAGCCATAGAACACAAGCATACAGCTGGTAGTGATGTCACACAATATACCTTTTAGTGAGTATGGGGGAATCTGTATATCTGCTCAAATTTATTTACATACAGATGCCAACTCAGCCCAACCAGTTGTAAAGGTGGGGGGTCTGCCGGGGGGGGTGGATCACCACGCCTGGTTACCGAGCGACGGGAGACTGCTGGCCCTAACAATCCGTCCTTTGGCCCAGCGCCATGGAGACAGGAATGTGGAATTCAAATTTCCATGGACACTTGGGAGGGTAAGTTGCTGTTAATCCATCTTTGAAGATGTCTAAACCAACGGTCAATACGACTGAGCTTGAGCAGTCTGCAGGTACATTTTAGATTTTTCCAGAAGCATAGTTTTTTCAAGAAAGGGGAATGGAAACGGCTTTTTTGCTGTGAGGTGATGAAACAAAAATTGTCTGGAGCCCAGACTGTGAGTTTGTTTAATTAAAGAGGTGTGAATAGGGTATGTAGTGTGGGGGGGAGGGGGCTGAACTGGGTAGAAGAGTGTATGAGGGCAGGTGGCATGTACATCTAGACTAGAGAAAAGGGTAAATTGTCTTATTGGGAGGGGTGGGGGTTCTATTGAGAAGTTGAGGGATGATAGAAAAAAAGAGTATTCTCATCTAATACAATTCACACACCCAAAAGTGAACCTACACTTTTGGAAGTCTGCTAAGCACATTATGCAGTGCATTTCAGGATACTACCAGCCCTTTAACTTTGAGAGTAAACCCTCAGGTAAATGTTTATTTTTTTTAAACCTCCAATTATGTTGTTAATTTTTTGGCATTGCAAGTTACATTCAACATACCATTTACTGTTCTTTGTATGCTTAAAAGGTTTTTGGTGACTACACTATATTCTTAAATATATCAGTCCTTAAACACTATTTAATTTTAGTCTTTCTAGAATCCTATACACAATCAAATCCAAAAGTATACATTACAAAAACTCTTACGACGTAATTTGTTCTAATTGATGTTCAAATCATTGAGTTGTTGCAGGAATATTGATGGCATTCTTTTCAGTAACTTCAGATTGGAGAAAAGGCTAGACTGATATTACACTGAAAAGTGACAGCTGTGGCCAAAGGGGCCTTTTTCTCACTAGGTACACACGCACATGTATGCACGCACATGCTCATTAAGCAGCTTCATGCTCAATGGCCTGGAAATCATCTTGCTGGCTCCGCCCCAAAGTGTGAGCAGCCTTTGTTATTGTAATGAGGCTCTTACATGAGTGTGCAGGGGGCATGTGTGTGTGTTTGAGTGTGTCCGCGTGTGTATGTGCATGCAGTGCAGCCAGTGTGAGTGTGTGTGTATGTATGTGCACGTGTGTGTGTGCACGTGTGTGTGTGTGTGTGTGTGTGTGTGTGTGTGTGTGTGTGTGTGCGTGCGTGCGTGCGTGCGTGCGTGCGTGCGTGTGTGTGTGCATGTGTGCATGCGTGCGTGCGTGCGTGTGCAGTGCAGCAGGATTTAGTAATCAATCAAGCCTCCAATCCAGAGTATCAAATATATTAACTTAAATGTTCAAGATGGTGAAGGTTATTCTTGTGAGTTCTGAGCAATACATGTCTCAACTTTCAAAAGTTTGAGCCAGCACAATGCCTTGATGACAACCAGAAACCCTGTAGAAAAGAGGGGGGCTGCCGCCTGCAGTCATCTATATCTGCAGGCCATCTGTCATATGGGGGCGCACTGGATAAGAACAGAGACATGTGCAACACCACAAAGTTACACAGAACCACAGAGAGAGGGAGAGAGAGTGTCTGTCAACAATTTTATTTACTAAATTATTTAGAATTGTTCACAATAGGCAAATTCAGTAAAAGCGTTAGTAAAAAGATATACTCTTCACCATCTGAGAAGCATTCTAAAAAAATATTTACTTATGTGATACAATCACAAGCATATTTCAGGAATAGCTAAGAGAAAGGGAAAAAGTTGGATTTCACTTGTGACTTGCTGGAGGTACCGCCACCCCTTTGTGTTTCTTTTCAATGGGCATTGTTTTGGAACACTGACAGTGTGCGCAGCTCTTATTGGCTGTTTTTGGAAATAATAGCGTGTGGCCTCTGATTGGTTCAACAGGACGGATGCCCAATTCCCTCCTCCCCCACTGATAAAGTTTCCTCCAAATTCTCCAGCATGAAGTAAAGTTTCTTGGGTTTGAAAGCGGTTTGTAAAGGGAAGAGTCACTACAAATATGAAGATGAAGCTGTGTAAAACCTTTTTAGGTGAGAAACATTTATTATTTATTTCCCTCTCTTCGGTAGACTAAACCATGTGGTGATGGTTAACTGAACTCTGGTTAGGAGCAGATGTGATGGTCCAAGCATCTGTCACTTTATTCTGTTAGGATTATAGGCCTAGTCTGTTTATCGGTTGTACATTTAACTTGCATGCTTCTTTATTCATGCTATTGATATTTTGTATCGGCTCCAATATATTTTAATAGATTTTTAAGTTTTGTTTTCGTTTTTTAAAAGTAGCGTAATTTACATAGCTGATTATACGAAATGATTTCAGTTTTTGCATTGGTCACCAAGATAGCAAATAGGGTAAATCTTCAACCCCGCAGCCATGACACAAACAGATGGCGTACATTGTTATGATGTCAAGGTGATTGCATTGTAAAAAAAATGTATTCTACTTTCTTAAAATAATTTCAACTATACATATATGGCAGCTAAGTGAATCACAAAAGTAAAATTGCACAGTTGCTGTTTTCTCTTATATTTGGACGTTTTAGGTGTTTAGAAAAAACAATATTACCAAAATATAAGTTTTATATACATAAACACATTTTTGAATCCTAACCACACAAGGCCTTTGTGTTGATCAGGGATTTTCTGAACTCACACTCCGTCCAGACACTTTGTTAGACAAAGGAAAGTTTTGTCCACTCAGGGATTAGTGGCTGTCTGCATAGGAGACGTCAGGCTGCAGGCGTATTAAAAAAAAAGTTTTGTGCGGGCAGGGGGAGTCTGTCAGATTGGTCCATCTGTTTGTGGGGAGTCGAAAGTGTAGCATAACCTCTCGTAAGATCGCCCCCTATGTAATATTTATATGCCGTCCCAGTCACAGCAGACACAACGTTAATTGTATTCTCGAGCAGGGCTGTCCATCTGCACCCTGGCTTTAAAAAGTGTATAAAATGAGATGGGGGAGAAAAAGGGCCCAGCTGGTAACCGAAGAGGAGCTGAGACTTTATGCAAAACTCTTTCGAAGTTGGTCCAAGTTTAAATGTACCCGAACGGATAAAATTATAGCTTATTCCCAATAAGTAAAAGAAAATCATTCAAGTGAATATTTTAAACCTAATATATATTCGGTTTCTCAAATAAAAAAAAATTGGTTGCATGATTTAAAATAGTATACTACTATTATTTTACTGGAACGTATTTTCTTTAAAAGTCCTTAAAAAACACACAATGATACGGGCTATTGTCTAATCGTATTTTTAGGATTATACCTACTGCAAATCATTATAAATTTACAAAAATAGGTGAATTCTGGCTACTTTGCCCTTCCTTGCACCAATATTTTAGTTTTTCTATCTTGATATTTTGGATAATGTAGATATAATAGACTCTATAACACAATTCACATCGATATTTTTACTTCGAATGTATTACTAGCGATGTGCAGGGGAAGATATTTTTTATTTAGCTCTAAGAATATTTCATAAAGCTTTTTACAGTATAATGACACATTTAAATGTCTAAGCCGTCTAGCTGTCCATGTCCATGGTGCTGAAACTAAGGCACGCGCAACCCAAGCTCTGTCCGGGTACTGAACCCCTGAAGACGTTGCACTTGCAATTAGATTTGCCTTAATACTGATTTTGATAAAGGGGTCGAGTCTATCGATAATTCATTACATATAAGGCATAATAATTCGTACACAAAATAAGCAGAGTCCTACCCGAAACCCTACCCTTGTTAGCCTATGTTGTGTGGTTTGCTATGGTGATGTCAGAGTATGGGGGAGGGGTGAACAATGGCCCATGAGCGAAAGGTAAGGCAATATTACGTATACTCGCTGACAAAGGCAAATGTAGCCATGTTTTTTACTTATTCATTTTGGACTCGGGTATTCTACATTTAAATTTGGACTACGGACGTTTTTGTAAACTGGAGATCGACGGAGGAGAACTCCGCTCCGGATTATCTTTGATGTCTCTAACGGTCGATGAAAGAGGTGCGGGGATATTGTGGACGTAGTATTCAACGCTGAGCAGAAGTTGTAAATAGGGATCCGGAGGCCCGTTCCTACTTGATAACAACGAAGCAACCAGAACTATTCAATAATGGTATTTATATTCATATAACGGTTTTACATTCTGCAATTTAGTTACATTAATGTGTTCCTTAAATCCCTATAAAATATGATTGTAAACCTATATATTTCTCCACATCGATCTCTGGATGCTTTCTGTAATTTATGACCCGGTCTTAATTTTTAAAGACGCAGTCGCTTTGGGCTGCTTATTCATATAATACTCACACCTTATTACACTTAACCTTCAGTTTTATAGGCCTATATAATGGCCTGAACAAGCAGAACACATATCTGTTTTGGTAATATTACAGTAGTCCAAACCACCAAAGAATGCAAATTCATAGTAAACACTCCATGATATTCATATTTAAAAATGTTTTATTGTGAATTTCAGAATAATAATATAAAGTATAATTTTCACAGTTTGTGAAACTAGTTTTATGTAATGTTTAGGCATCGTAGTTTTGCTTAGGGTCGAGAAAAGCGTGTCATGTTGATAAGTTTGAAAACTGTAGGCCTATTGTGTGGCATTGTAGGCTACATCCTAAATCATTGAGCTTTATGGTTTCTAGATTATGTCCATTAGGAAAGTAGGATACACATGAATTATCAAATTATATTCCAAACTAGATATATGTGTTTTGTTTTAGGGTGCTATTTTAAAATCCATTATGTCCTTTCTGTTTATGCAATCCGGACAGGCCTTTAATAAATGCAATGTAACCTAGCCTACTTATCGCGTATGTTTATTTGTAGCCTATGTGGATTATTACACTTGTAGTGGATGATAAACTCAAGTAAACATAGTTTGCCCAAATTTTTGGTGTCTAACGAGTTTCCCACCTTGTTGGGTAAAATGCATTGAAAGAACAGGACGTACGGCAACCGATGCCAGAGTTTACCATAGATATGGAGAGAGAGAGGTAATGATCAATTATAATGTTGGTTGCAGCCTGTGCAACGCAATTTAAGTTCTCAATTTTAAATTATTCAATTTCAGTGCATTTCACTGGCTCATCGTTCTCATGACTAACAATACTCATCACCTTACCATCAGGATGTATCATCAACTGATGTTGGAAGTCCCACCCATTTATCTACATTAAAATGGCGGATTCCTTCAATGGCGATGCCCATGCAAAAACACGTTCTCGCAGTTAATTCCCTCTAACCACATCTATGGAGATTACACACGTATTTTCTCTCCACTAGGCCAACATCACTGACCAAGACCTAACCAGCACTTTTTGTTACAAAATGTATTGGCAATGGGCTTAGTTCTGCATCAGGACATACTACATTGTTTTCCTGCTTTACTCGGCTCGCAAGAAGCCGTGTGTAGTCGACAATTGTAACGTGTGTCGGTAGAAAACTGGGGAAGATGAACTACATTTCCGAGAGCCGATGCGACCCTGAAATGTTACCATCTCCCGGGGCTATGTGCGCTCAACGGTCATTACAACGATTATATTTACAAAGTAGCCTAGCACTATAAAAAGCAAACGAAGCTTGATTTCTAAACCCTTTCTGTCTGTTGTTGCTAACTCTCCCTACAGCCATGGTATTATGTCTTATCAGCACCATGGACAGCAACATGTTTTTGTAAAAGACAACCAAAGACAGGGAGCCACCTTTTCCTTGACCCGACAAACATAACGATTTTTACTTGTATCAAATGTGTATTACAGTGCTAAATCCATTATGTGAATGAGAAAATGAAATTTAAGTTGTCTTGAATGTAGGCTATTGCTCTGGTTAGCGAAAATGTAGCTTTGCATGTCGGCCTTCAGTTTAATATTTTAGGAAAGTAAATGTTTGTTTCGTTAAAGGCCACGTATCAAATTCTACGATATCCTAGAGTAATATTTCACATGGTTTGTATGCTGGCTTTGTTAGGTTATGTTTATGCAATATGATGTTGGAACACTGTATGCATCAATATCATTAATTCATTTAGAGTTCTAGTACTGCTAGTAGGAATTGTACAGTCGGCCAACTGTATTGTTTTCCTGTGTTTTCAATGGGGAAAACACACACTGTCCTATGTAGAATTCTAAGGTAGGCTACAAGGTATAAGTGATGAAAAGTATAGGCTGAATAAAACAGCTATCCTTGTTTACGAATGCGACTCAATCATTGTAGAATTACAATACAGTGTTACTCCCCATTAGTTTGAAATCTTTAGTGGATACAACATGCATGGTTATTTACACAGAACGCTGGTGGGATGAAGACGACTCCTAATAATGGTTGTAATGGAGTTCATGGAATGCTATACAATATTGTAAAACTATGTTTATGATGCGTTTGCTATCATTTCATTAATTCTGTTCCAGGTAAGCGTCTATTAACTGTGATGCCTTACTCTCCACCTGTGTTTATCACTCTTAAGTGGTTTCACCTGCAGATCAGCTCAAATTGACTGTGTGATGATTGCTAGTGTGTTCTACAAGGATTGTTTTGTTTAAAAAGGATTGTTTACAATGTTAACAACAAACATGCACACCAACAATAAACATCACAATGCAATTGCCATCGATGGGAAACATACAGTACTTGGTACCAGAATCATAACATCACAGCTTCCAGATAGTTTAGGCCTGCCTCAGAATGCAGCCTAATTCATGTGTTAATAATGATAATAATACTAATTAATAATAATTACTAATTCATGTGTTGGTGTAGATATCCCTGACTCCCCGTCTGTCTCACCTCTCTAATAGAAAATGAGTTTAGAGGCCAGCTGTTGAACCAGAAGTGGACAAGAGGGGACAGAATAAGCAGATTCTGTGAGACCAAGAGGAGCCTTCGAATCAAAGTGAGAAGCTCAGTTGACCTTAGTCTGTGTGTGTATGCCTGTATGTATTATGTATTTGTTTTTATGGGGGTACCTACACAGCAAAATCACCAGTGTTAAATCAACTCTGACAATGTTCAGTGTACGCTCTCAGTGTTTATATAGCACCAATTGGAAGCACATACACACTCAGAGTTGATTTAACACTGGTGATTTTGCTGTGTATCCTTAAAAACGTGTGTGGGAAGCAGAAAACAGGGGAAACATACACATATAAGTGCTATAGTTTCAGAACCACAGAGAGCTCAAATGACCTTTAATTAGACATTTAAACGTGTACTTATAGATGTAGTAACAGCTCTCAGAGCTACATATAAAACATGTTCCAATGCACACCAATAGTAAAACATTTGAAGTTAACTTGGTTATGCAGAACAATTATAGGCACTCAACAAGTAAAGCATTGTTTGTATGTGTGTATGTTTGTGTATGTTTGTTTGCGTGTATGGAGCATATGTCTGTGTATTTGTGTGTCCTGTATGTGTTTGTTTTTCTGTGTTTCTCATCTGTAAGAGAGAGCCAAAGAGAGGTAGTCAGCACTGTCATGATACACTGTGTGTTTCTCAACTGTACGAGAGAGCCAAAAAGCGGTACTAGGTGCTGTCATGACACACTGTGTGTTTCAGATGAGCCAGGACGCGGCCGAAACCAGAACAAGAACTCGTTCCAAAGGCATCAGAGGTGAGTTGGAGCAACACACATGCATGTACACACAGACACACACCATACTAATAGAAATTGAATCATTTAATTTCAAATATCTGTCTTTAAATATATGTGACTTATCTCTGTATTTTCGCTTCCCAGTACCCGCTGAACTTGTGGGAACAGAGTTAAGGTGAGAGAGGAAGCCGACTTTTTGTACTGTATAGAATCTACCCACACGCTGGACGTTTTATAGCACACATGCGTAATGTAGTCCACTCCTGTGGATATCAACAGGGCTTTAGACAGGTGCAGGACACTAAACCTATAGAAGAAATCCTGAGCTGGTGATCAAGCGAAACGAGCATAGAGTTTTAACAAATATAATTTTGTTTCACTAACTAGCTGCCCCACCCCTGGATGCGATGGTACAGGACATGTTAGTGGGAGATATTCACGACACCGAAGGTATGATACGTCTTAAAGACCAAACCACCACAAAATATCAGCACTCAAGTTTTTCTGTCTTGAGAAAAAGCTCTAATAAAAATGTCATCTATATTGTAAAATCAACGTTTCTGAGGTCAATCCAAGCCTCTCCTGAAATTGCATCCACAGCGTTCTCGGATGTCCAATAGTGAAGAAGAGGAAACTTGCAGAGGCGGAGGCAGAAGAGAATCAACCCACTCCCAAGAAAAAGCCGCAGCCCCTAAAGTTGGCAATGGACGAGGGATTCACCACAGCAGACAGTGATGCTGGTAGTGAGTCAGAACATAAGGAGGGGGAGGAGTCAGAGGGGGAAGAGCAGAAAGACCAGGAAAAGAAAGAAATGACAATCCCACCTGAGTCTATCAAAGGTGAGTCAAGACAAGACAAGGCACCAATTTAAATGTCAAATTTACCACAGATTGTTTTTGGCTATTCCCATGGTACAGATTGAAAATAATACTATAGTAATAACTGGTCAAAATACAGCTCTTTGTCAGCAATAACCTTTTGACTGCACGGTACACAGCCGATTGCACACAGGTGGTACCTGAAGACCCAGAAAAAGACACGTTGCTCGAGTCCGACGCTGTAGCGGCACCTGAAGCAGAGACTCCTAAGGAAGACACAGAGGCAGTCACCACAACCAGACAGCAAGCTCCAAGTGAGCCAAATAAGAAACATGAAACAGAGACAGAGGGGCAGACTGACAGACTCCAGGAGGCACAGGCCTCTAAGGAGAAGGACAAGGAGACGGAGGGGGGCGTTGATCAAAACAGAACAATAGAGATGCCCAGAGGCTCCGGCGAACTATGGGGAGTAGAGAGAGAGGAGAGACATGAAGATGAGGTAGGAGAAGAAGAAGAGGAGGAAGAGGAGGAGGAGAGGCAGTGTGTCAGTCAGAAAAATTCAGATCACCAGTACTCCAGTGGTGACTATAGTAGGCATCAGTCAAAACTGCAGGGAGAGGAGGAGGAGGAGGAGGAGGAGGAAGATAAAGAGGAAGTGGAGGAGGAAGTGGAGGAGGAGGAGGAAGAGGAGGAAGATGAGGATGAAAAGGAGGAAGAGGAAGAGAAGGTGTTGGAGGAGAAGGAGGAGATGTTCCACATGGTGCCTGCCACTTCTTTAGACACTAGTTCTGCTGTTCAGGAATGTGAGGATCCAGAAGAGGCACCAGAAGAAGTGAAGGTTGGTACACCCTCGACAGAAGATGAGGAGGAGGAGGAGGAGGAAGAAGATGAAGCAGAAGCAGGGGAGGTGGTAGGGGAGGAGCACGACTCTCACCCCGCCTCATCCACCACAGTGGTCATCGAGGTACAATCAGAGGAGGAAGAGGATGAGGAAGAGGAGGAAGAGGAAGAGGAGGATGACTGTCTCTCTCAGGGCTCAGGCGTGACTGACGACTCGGAGACCTGGGATATGACCCGGGGGAACTTGGGGCTGCTGGAGCAAGCCATCGCCCTAAAGGCAGAGCAGGTTAGAGGACCGCATGACGAGCAACAGTCTCCGGCACACCAGCGCTATCACAGCCCTGACAACAGGGTCATCAAGGCCTCAGACCCAGCCGTGCGACACAGAGGACACCACAACAAAGGTAGATACACGTTTGAGTTTTGTCAGAATATGTTTCACCCAACTTAGATTTAACTTTCAACTATTAAAAGTTCTGCTGAGTCAATATCTCTTTCATTTCCCACCCAGATAAGAAAGAGGTGAAGTGCCCCACCCCTGGGTGTGATGGGACGGGGCATGTGACTGGGCTTTACCCCCACCACCGCAGCCTCTCGGGGTGCCCCCACAAAGACCGGATCCCACCTGAGAGTGTGTATTTAGTTGTTACTCTTATGTTAGTTATGAGAGTGTTAGTACTATGTTAACACAGTTCCACCAAATTCCTGACAGGAAATCCGGACTGGTCCCTCTTTGTATTGCTAGATTTGGTTCAGGGACACAAAAAATTGAAAAGAAAAATTGTTTTATAATTTTTACAATTATACTTTTGTTGAATTATACTGCTTTTGCATCCCACTGCTTGTTAGCCTCTGCTGCTAATCAGGGTTGGTCCTGGTGGATTTCTGGATGAGAGACCAAATGTTGTTAGATGGCCAGTAGGGGGCACTCTTCCTTCTCTTAAGATTGAATCCCAATTCAGTATATAGGAGAACAATTATGAAATTCTATAATTTGTCTATATTTCTAAATTGTTTGAAGTAAATATTCAATCATTTGCTTGAAAAACAAATATTCCTTCATAAACTAAAAACCCCAAATCTGGAAGCTCTATTGTTTTTAGTACATAACATATACATTTTGTAGGATGAATGTCAGTTGTGTGGTTTCAAACGTACCTTTTCTGACATGTTTGCCAATGAGGAGGAAAAGCCTGATAGCTCCCATCTTCCCAGGCCCAGTGCTGGTGAGAGAACGCATTCAAGGTGTCAAAAAGGCAGACTTCTTCTAAATTCATACTTCAATATTTTGAAAACACAACATACAATCAATCTGTCAATGATATATACTATATTTTTTACAATTTCAACGCACCCTCGCAACAGACTGAAATCAGGAAGAACCTGACATTTCCTCCTTGTTGGAAAGTATTTAAGAACAGGTCAATTGTAAACCATGCAACTGACTTTTATTATAGAAAATGTACAGTGCATCTGAAAAGTATTCACAGTCCTTCATTTTTTCCACATTTTGTTATATTACACCGCTCATAGGACTTAGTTATTGAAAAGTGTTCTCCAGGCAGATCTGCCTTGGAGGCAGAAGTCATTTGATTGGTTGATTCAAAACTGAGGGCGTACCTTACATTAAGTTTAATTTTGATTTATAATTACGATTCATATTTATATATAGCACAGGATTTAATTTTAAGATTCCAGTGTGGTTAAAGTTAGGGTTAAGTTTAGGTGTACAGTTATATATGATTAAAAACTGAGAAAACAATGCTCATGTGCACATTTCCGATGTCATATGAGGTCCGCCCTCAGTTTTGAATGGCCCAGCCAGAGCCTAGATTTGTACCCGATTGAATATCTCTGGAGAGATCTGAAAATGGCTGTGCACTGACACTCCCCATCCAACCTAATGGAGCTTGAGAGGTCCTGCAAAGAAGAATGGGAGAAACTGCCCAAAAATAGGTGTGCCAAGCTTGTAGCATCATACTCAAAAAGACTTGAGGCTGTAATTGCTGTCAAAGGTGCTCTAACAAAGTATTGAGCAGAGGCTGTGAATACATATGTACATGTGCTATTTTGGTTTATTATTTTTAATACATTTGCTAAGATTTCAAACACACTTTTCTCACATTGTCATTATGGGGTATTGTTTGTAGAATTTTAAAGGAATTAATGAATGTAATCCATTTCAGGATAAGGGTGTAACAACACAATGTGGAAAAAGTGAAGCACTGTTAATACTTTCCGGATGCACTGTATATGTTATGTACCAAAAGCAACTGGGTTTCCCGATTCAGGGGTTTTCTTTGTGAAAGAACAATCTTTTTTGATGCAAAAAGAAATCGTTATTTCAAATTCCTCTACATTTCCATTTTGTATCAAGTGCATTCATCTGCACAGAGCAATATAACCTAAAGCCCGTAGCACTTGTGTTTGCTCGACCCTCCTCTCCTTGAGTGAAAGAGCTACATGATGAGGGAGACTAATTAGATCAAATGATTTAGGAACATAGAAAAATGATAGAATTTCGTCATTGTTCCCCTTTAATTGAAAAGGACCTTACCCTGCATAGGGTGCTGTTAGTCATATGGGATTTTAAATGCATGTCATGACACTGTGTGCACTTAAATCACATGTTAACATTTAGCAGTCCTGCCAAACATATTTATGTTACTCTCCCTCCATCTCTATAGTCCTGGCCATGCATGAGAACGTGCTGAAGTGTCCAACTCCAGGATGCACAGGCCAGGGTCATGTTAACAGCAACCGCAACACACATCGGAGGTATTATCCTGCTATACACTGTTATTACAGTCTCTCATTAACATTTTAACCCACCACTCCCACTGATATGGGAAAATACCTGTTGATGAGCTGTAGTTCTAATCACAATGACAATCAAAATGGTTGGTTTGTGGTTGATTTTCAGAAGCGAGTTGTTACATTTTCATTTTCTCTTCTCTCATCTCTGGCTTGTAGTCTGTCCGGTTGTCCCATCGCAGCTTCAGAGAAGCTCTCCAAGACAGGCCATGTCACCCCCAGTCATCCCCAGCCTTCAGTTAGTGACAACCCAACTGGGAGTCCTCACTCAGACCGAGTCCTAAGGTGAATCCCATCTCCTCTTCCTTCTGTGTATATCTCGTATTACTGCAGTCTTCAGATGTTTCACTACTCATTGTCTTGCATGTAAAGTTCTGGCTGTTTTAACACTGATGTCTCTTGCCTTTTCCCTTCTTTTTTACCTCTCTCTTTCTCACTCTCCTACAGACCTATGTGTTTTGTGAAGCAGCTGGAGATTCCTCAGTATGGCTACCGGCCCAACATGGTGCCTGCTACTCCTCGCGCCAATCTGGCCAAGGAGCTGGAAAAATACTCCAAGGTCTCTTTTGACTATGCAAGCTTCGATGTCCAGGTGTTTGGGAAGCCAATGTTGGTTCCAAAGATGCCTGCTACCAGTCAAACCTCACCCAAAGCCTTAAAATGTAAGATGGTCTTGGCATTTGTTCAAAAGGTTTTAGAATCCCTTCAAATTCCTAATGTTTACTTGGTGCAAGTTACACTGAATTAATTCACATTTGGACTCCTTCACCATCCACAGCTAAGCCGCTGTCTAAGGCCTCATCCCCCAGCCATAGCCTGTCGGGAGGATATGCAAAGAGCAGTTCGTCCTCGTCCTCCAGCACCTATGATTACGCCCATGATGCAGAGGCTGCACATATGGCTGCTACTGCCATCCTGAACCTGTCCACACGTTGTTGGGAGAGGCCCGAAAACCTCAGTACCAAACAGCAGGACCCAGCCGCCAAGGTAGGCCTCTCAGATTAGCCCGGCAGTTGACTTTCCCTCTAAAGAATTTATCGGGCACCCTTGATCATTCACTAAATGTAAGATTCAACCAAAATGACAGAGCTTATTTTATCCTCAATGTACACACCATATTACAAACTTTACCAATCTCTAGCATTGTGGGGATATAATGTTTTTCCCATACAAAATCTTAACACCAATATTAACTTTCGGCCTAAACTTAGCCTCTATCACACACATGCTAACTTAATTCTTATATCTTCAGGAAATGGATATTGAAGTGGATGAGAATGGGACACTGGACCTAAGCATGAAGAAGCCCATCAAGAGGGAAGGGATGCAATCACCAGACCCTTCTTCATCCTCCTCCTCCTCATCCTCACAAGCCCCGGGAGGTGTTCCCTCCTCACAGACTCACCTGCAGGAGGAGTGGGAGGTGCCTCTGGACTTCACCAAACCAAACTGTCCCAAAGAGGAGGAGGAGCAAGATGAGGTAACTGTGAATATACCAAACCATTGATGAAGTAACTGTGTATATACCAAAACATTGATAAAGTAACTGTGTATATACCAAACCATTTTTGAAGTAACTGTGTATATACCAAAACATTGATAAAGTAACTGTGTATATACCAAACCATTTATGAAGTAACTGTGAATATACCAAACCATTGATGAAGTAACTGTGTATATACCAAAACATTGATAAAGTAACTGTGTATACACCAAACCATTTATGAAGTAACTGTGTATATACCAAAACATTGATAAAGTAACTGTGTATATACCAAACCATTTATGAGGTAACTGTGTATACCAAATCATTGGAGTGATGGATTTGAGATGAGAGTATTCAAACCATGACTTTCAGGCAGGAACAATAATTGGAACTATGGTAATGTGAGATATTTGGGACTGCGTTATGATTTCATATTAATATAATTGCACATTCAAAATGTCTGTGTTAAATCAACACCCTAAGTGTTAAATTAACACTCTTCAGTGTGTATGTAGTCCATTTGGACCTATATAAACACTGAAAGTGTTAATTTAACGCTGATGTTTTTACTGTGTATATATGGAAATGCTAGACTTTGATAACTACATTCGGATTTCATATTGATACAATTCAATATCGGAATGTGAGTCCTTTGGCTATCTTCCATGCGTGTGTGAAGGAGGGAGACAAACACGAAGGTGTATACTAAAAGCAAACAGTGGTTTAATACAAAAAAACACACTTTACAATGAAATATGGGCAAAACGCTTCTCAGTATAACATATAACAACACTAAACACACAGACTTACACTCAACAATGTTTGATGATAATTGAAAATGATCTATTGGACAGACAGAAACATGTGAAATATCATGTGACAAAAAGAGCGGGAATGTAGAGACACCTGACACCTGACCAACACACACACAGGGGAGAAACTAGTCCTCATACCAGCTCTTCTGAGAAGGCGACCATGACAGTCACTATCTTCTGATTTCATATTTTAGGTTGTAGCTGTGATTTGGCCCTTGAAAAATAGATTTTTGTCTCAATCTGACATTCTGGTTTCAAAAGGACATGATGATCCTTACCTGTGTTTTGTTTGGCCGTACCCCAGATGGACTACGTTGCTCCCTCCTACACCTCCTCTGACGTGGAGGATGATGACATCACTCAGGAGAACATGGAAGAGAGAAAATACCCAGGCGAGGTCACCACGTCCAGTTTCAAGCCCCAATTCTCGCCCAAAGATTGCAAGAAAGAGGTTCTACTGTGAGTCTGCCCAACAATAACTTCCACCCAGCATTTAGTACAACATAAAAAAGAAACATAATCCTAATTCTGATCTTAAAATGGATATCTCTGGAGTACTCTAATCACAAAGCTGACACCCCATTATAAAGGACACCCTGCCATCCACCCTATGTGTAATGTACAATCATTTCCAATCATCTCCAGATGTCCCACCCCTGGTTGTGATGGCAGTGGGCACATCACTGGAAACTACGCGTCACACCGGAGGTATGACACAGCTCCACTCCCCTGCATTACAATCAATGCAGTCGGTAGCGCTGTTTCACATTTTCCGTCTTACAACTGCATACAATTGCATTTATAGTGTTTTTCAGGCACTGATACTAATATACTAATCTACGTTTGAATTAATGGCCATAGTCTATTGCTTTTATCCTGTAAACAATATTCAATGCTATGATTTTGATCGGGCCATTTCTTTTATTCTGCCTTTATTAAATTACTACACAATATTTTCTCTTCTTCTCTCTCCCCTTCCTCTATATTGTCCGTATCTTCCAGTCTATCGGGCTGTCCTCTTGCTGATAAGTCTCTTCGGACCCTCATGGCTGCCCACTCTGCTGAATTGAAGTATGTCTGTGCTTGTATCCCACTTCCTTTCTTCCTTTAGGCTTTCCTTCCTTCCTTTCTTGCTTCTGAACCAGGGGACATCAGGGAAGCTTTTGACAAAGCAATTTTGAAGGGTGATTTATTCTTACAAAATGTACCATAGGCATAATGTAAAAGGGAGAAGAAAATGTTAAACTTTTGTATAGGTAATAACAGATTAATATCTTATATATTAAATTATATGAATGATAAAACAGAGTTTCCTATGACTGCTGTAACCACTGTATACTGATATATCTGAACCCTGCTGGTCAAGTGTGCAGACCTGTATATTATCTCCTCTGCAGAATTCTATATCAAATTACAATTAAATAGACAAACGTGTTAACTAATTACAATAAACAACTTTATGTTATATCTATGCAACAAATACAAATATGTCATCCAGTGCCATTCTATGACATGACCTATGTTGACCTCAGATATCTGTTTGGTTGACACTAGGTGTCCGACCCCTGGATGTGATGGATCAGGTCACATAACTGGAAACTACGCCTCTCATAGAAGGTACACAGAGATTTCATTGCTCTCGTTTCTGTATATACTTAATCCTAGAATATCCTTTTGAAGATAGTATTAAAAAGACTGGATTTGAATCCCAGTTTTTCTCTATGTTTCCATCAGTTTGTCTGGCTGTCCTCGTGCTAAAAAAGGTGCTGTGAAGGCCACACCCACCAAGGATGACAAGGAAGACTCTGAGCTCCTAAGGTTCCACAACAAACAATCTTGTTGCTTCTCCGTAACATTCACACGTCAGCTGGCCCTTTATTCTGCCCTATAGCTTTTAATCCAATATCTTTTCTTTCCGCTCTCATTTCCTCTCTCCTCCACTGTCCATTAGTAGATGCCCAGTGCCTGGTTGTGACAGCCTGGGCCATATCAGTGGGAAGTATGCCACTCACCGCAGTGCCTATGGATGCCCCTTGGCAGCACGGCGCCAGAAGGAGGGGCTCCTCAATGGTTCTCCTTTCTCTTGGAAGGCCTTTAAGACGGAG
>JACXGM010000133.1:63081-74514 GCA_016801145.1 Umbra pygmaea
GGGGGGGGGGGGGGGGTGAAAGAGCCAATTGAAATATGGGAATGATTAGGTTGCCATTATGGTATTAAGGCCAGATTGGAAATGAGTCCAGGACACCGGAATTAACATTACTTTTGAGAATAGAGCCATGGGATCTTTTATGACTACAGAAAGTCAGGACAGCCGTTTAACCTCCTATCCAAAAGATGTCACACTATTCAGGGCAGATGTCCCCTTCACTACCCTGGGGCATTGGGGATGGTCTTTAGACCAGAGGGAAGAGTGGCCCCTACTGGCCCTGCAACACCATTTCCCACAGCATTGGTGTTCCAACCAGGGACCGACCCTACTTAGCTTTTAAAGCAAACCAGCAGTGGAAAACAGGGTCCTATCCTGCTGGCCCAAGTGGTGTAAAGCTGCACTTTTGCAGCAATGTCAGCAATCACTTCCTAGTGGAGAAAACATAATGATAAAAAGCATGACAGCTTGCCAAGATCATTGTTTGAATTTTCTTTATCTATAGCAATTAATAGTGACAATAAATATATTATAATAAAATACCTATAAGGATTAGGTTAAAAATATATTATGATTGTGTTGGTGGTGTGTTGGTGGTGTGGGTGTACCCTAAAAACAGTATATATTTTGGAGGAATGGCTGTGTATGTACCAATGGTAGTAGAAATATGGAGGCAGAAACAGGTGTCGTTGAAATATAACACTATACTTAGAAGGAAATACGAAACAACAAAAAGGCAGCTCCTTAATTCAGGACAGCAGTAGTAGCATCCACACAGGTTACACACATTATGACCGACAACCTTGTGTCGTTCTGGAAGGCTTTTATGCTCCTCTAACAGTAAATCAGTCTGACTGCGCGCAGCTGTGATAAATAGTGCACAGCTTAACCTTGTCCCCCTCTTCACCACTGTGTGGCAGCCATGCTCCACAAAAATGCAACAGTGTAAGTATTTTTCATCCAATTATCGCATTAGCAACTAATACATGTATAACACAACAGTATTTGGATATGAGTTAACACAATTTTAACTTTAAAAGGTACCTTTCTACTGGTCAATTACTTTAATCGAATATAAGGTTGATGTCAAATATACTTTGACATCTAGACAGCACAGTAAAACAAATTCCATAAAAAGAACAACAACGTTATGACATTCATCAATGTCAACTCTTCACATTGTCACCATCAGTAACTTCATGCATGTTTTCCCCTTCTGTCACAGTCTCTCGGGTTGTCCCAGAGCCTCCGCTAACAAGAAGAGAACCAGGTTCCCTGGAGATGAGTACATTACTGCGAAGTTCAGGGCAAGTGATGGTAAGTCTGGGGATGGAACTTCATAATGTCCACTGAACTGTCCTGCATTGACGTCAATTGAAGAATAAGTGAACTGGGGGGGTCTGTGTGGCGCTAAGTTTCTGAATTGCATGACACTCTACATCATGATAGTCACAGGTTCGAGCCTGACTAAGGATTATCTGACTTTCCTCTGGGCTCCTTCACGAGGCAGCCCAAATTGACACAGCGCTGCCCGGGATTTGGGTTAGATAAATCAGATTATCCATCCTGCCACGTTGCTCTCCAATGACTCCTTGTGTCCAGATCAGGCACCTGTGGGTTCAATCGCCGAAGTATATTCGGTAAACGTAATCATCCTGTGCATGATCTGACTAAAGTCTTCCGTGTTGAATTCGCAGTGCGAAAGGAATCGGCGGCTGGGCGACAGGTGGTTGGATGAACCATGTGCGCAACCCTTAGTCATCCCACAGATCTGTACAAGGAGTTGCAGAGCTGTGGACAAGGCAGGATTAAAGGGAATTGGGAGGGGGGAAAAAATCACACACAAAAATATAACAAATAAAGAAGTGAACTTTCAGCTTAAGAGGCAGTTACGATTTGGCCAACCATGAAAAAGCATTGAACCATACCAATAAATCAGTAAAACTGTATAATCAGGTTAATTGTTGTTCGTTTATGTATTGATTCTGATTGCTTAACTCTTCAGTTCTGGATAATGATGAAGATATCAAGCAACTGAACAAAGAAATCAGGGAACTGAGTGAGTCCAATACAGAGATGGAGGATGACATGCTGAACTTGCACACACAGGTAAGTCTAGAACTGTAAATGATGCAGGTAGATAAGTAATTTAAATGTTGATCACAAAATGATTGTATAGAGTGGGAGTGGTATGGACTTTTATGGGATGACTACTGTTAACAACATGTTGCTGGTTCATTGTTTTTTGGTTCTATGTAGAACAGTGGTTTATTATTTTGTGGTCCTCTGAAGACCTGTTGTTGATTGAGGTTTTTTGTTCTCTATTCCAGATCTCATCTATGGAGAAGAACTTGAAGAATATGGAGGATGAAAACAAGCAGATGGAGGAGAAGAATGATGCTCTGTACATGGAGTTATCTGGCCTGAGCCAAGTCCTGATCCGCAGCCTGTCAAATATTCGGCTTCCACACATGGTGAGCTCGACTCGGCCTTTACATGTAGCTCAGTTGGTAAAGCATGATGCTTGCAATATCAGGACTGTGAGTTTGATTCAGTTGAACGACAACAATCTTCAATGGTCAACTATTCCCAAGGGGGCCCAGAAAAGAATAACGATTGGGGGTGGCTCAGTGTTTAGGGAGTCAGACTTGTAGTTGAAAGGTTGCCAGTGTGATTCCCAACTGTGCAAAATGTTGCTGTATGCTTGGGCAAGGCACTTAACAGTTGCTCCTGAGCGATAGTGTCCACTAAACAACTGAAATGTAAAATAATGCAGGCACTCACTACTGTAAGCCACTCTGTATAAAAGCATCTGTTCAATTATGTAATGTAAATGGATGCATTCCTCAGAGCATGCAAGCACACATAATTATTTCTATTAGAGACTGACAACCTCGTTTTTACACACCTGCATGCAGAAATGCTAATTTTCCATAACACACATCTCCTCTATTACAGATGAATGCATACAATGCTATCTGTCTTTAACACAGTTGTTGTGTTTACTTCAGCAGGAACCGATGTCCGAGCAGAACTTCGATACCTATGTGGATACTTTGACTCATATGTTCTCCAATAAAGATTGCTACCAAAACCCAGAGAACAGAGCTCTGTTGGAATCCATCAACCAAGCAGTAAAGGGCATTGAAGTGTAATCTCTAAAATAGAGATAAAGATGTTACATGAAACCTATGGGTGAGAAAAGAGAAAGTGAGAGAGAGGAGGCACAGTGACATTGGGTGTGGGTGTACAAAACAACAAACCCATAAACAATCCTCCATTACTTTTGGAATATAATGTATACTTGGGTTTTCTCTGATTTATTTTGGAGAAAATGTGTTGTCCCTATCACATTGAGCTTGCCCCAACCCTCCCGATTTGCATGAAGGTTATCAGGATCAAAGGATACAATTGCGTACGGCTGAGAATGGAAATTCCAATTAAGTATTGACTCTTCTGGAATGCTTTGCAGTAAACTGCATTGGTGTTGTTCTTCATGAACATCTTGAAGGGTATAATAAAGTAAAGACATACTGGCTCCAATACCCCATAAAATCGTACTCTCCTAAATAGTGTACATGTTTAAGTAATGTACATGTTTGAGTATTTGAGTAATGTTGATAGTATTTATGAGCATAGATGTTACACTTCCAGGAATAGTTTGTAGTTTCATTACTATTGTTGTGTATGCATTTGAGTCTTAAAAATGTCAGTTTAATATATTATTTATTCATGTTGTTGTGTTCATTTTGCTTATTTATTCAGCATTTATTTATTGACCTATTTATTTATTTTTACAAAACAAAATGATACTGAATAAATTTTTAAACAGCAACTGAGAGGGGTTTGTCCTCTACATTGCTAAAAAAAGATGAAATATTTTAAAATAGCTATAAATTGTTTTATATATCTTATTATTTATTTGAAATACTGGGATCTTTTTTAAGTGCAAATATTTTGTAATCAACAAGTTTTGATAATTTTTTTAAGATTTTGCTTTTGTTTATTATTTATTTTATTTCCATAAAGTATTTTAAGACACCTTACAATGACTGGGAAAATGTGATGTACGTATTTAATATTTATTTGATAATGAAGAACAAAGTGAATGGAGATGTTGCTGTATATTTATTTTGTATCGTCAATGTGGTAGTAATGATGGCTGTGTATGAATTAGTCTTTGCCGATATGTTGTTATTGAAATAAAGGAAAAACTGCTAACTCTGCTACATGGAATAGGTTGTGATTAACAATTATGTATCATTTAGGTAAATGAGTATGAACATTGTTTACAGAATACACGTTTGTGAGTTATGACCATTAAAATGATCAGGGTTGAAACAGTTTAGAATACATTCTGTACTTTGACACAAGTACTTTCTCTGTGCCATCAGTCTGACGAAAATGTTTGCAAGTACACTAAATGCTTTTAATAAAAATACTGAGTTTACAATCTATTGCTTAGTGATAATGGAACCACATCGCATTTAGCAAACATGTTTTTGCAACAAAAAAAATTTCATTAACGACATCAGTTATTACATCACACTGCTATTGTAGATAAGTTTATTTCCTCTTGGTTAATGCGAAAAATTATTCCATCGAAGAGAATACTTTTTTTCTTCGAAGAGAATAACTAATGGCACATTTGGGTTTGTGTGCGTGACGTCAGTGTCAGCTGGTCAATGTTTACATCCACAATTGTGGTGACATATTGAATGTTTATGGGGGAACGAGCGGGTAACAACACAAGATTTTAACATCATTTTGCGAATTACAGTTGTCACTATTAAGCAGCGTCGAATAAACGTCACTTCCATAAGGTAAAGACAGCTGCTTCTGTTTTTCATGGCGAGTTTCTTTGTTTGCTCCTCCTGCCAGTCTTCTCTTCTCAGCCGTGTACCCTTGCAGTGGGCTTCGTAGACAACAGCAACATAGACAAAGGTGATACAGTACATGATTTTTATGATGCTCTTAAAGCTGCATGTGTGGGTGGTTTTTAAATAAAGCCTTTATCAAACTATTTTTTAAAAAAAAGGCGCAAAAACACATGATGACAAATGTGACTCAAATGTATTCCCATGTCTCCGCAAATGTTGTTTGCAATATTTTTTGTAACAATGAAAAGATGTATTCAATAAACAAGGCCAGACTCATGTTTTTCAGTGGCGCAGCTGTATTTTGTCTGTGCGTTGATTGGTGGGAAATACCTCCTGCACTTTCAAAGACGTCACCAGTCGCTATACTTCTCTTATGGTTTGGCAGTGCCATCGCCCGGCCACTGGTGAAAACGATCAAGTTCACTCGTATACTTCGTCAAAGACCTGAAGAAACTGCTTACTAATTCTATTTTTACACACAACTTCAGACACAAAGAGCTGTCATTTACCTTGTGGATTGTATCTGGAAAATAAGTCATTGGTTAGTTATAGTAAGGATAGCAATAAAAAGTTATTATCAATTGCCTAAGATTGCTATTGCTGAATGTGTAAATATACAAAAGTTGGTACTGATTATTGGGGAGATGAGAGGGTTAAAACAATAGAAATCAACTTTTGTCTGAATATACTCCTTAAATCAGCCCGATTTCATTGCAATACATTCCTTTCACCTTCCCTCGTTCTTTCTCCATCTCAGCAGGTCTGAGGATGGGAGGGGCAGTAAGTGCAGGGGAGGACAACGACGAGTTGATTGACAACCTGAAGGAGGCCCAGTACATCCGCTCAGACCTGGTGGAGCGAGCTTTCAGGGCTATTGACCGGGCTGACTACTACCTGGAGGAGTTCCGTGATAGTGCCTACAAGGACCTGGCGTGGAGACACGGCAACATCCACCTCTCAGCCCCATGCATCTATTCAGAGGTGATGGAGGCCCTGGATCTCCATCCTGGCCTTTCCTTCCTCAACCTGGGTAGTGGCACAGGCTACCTCAGCACCATGGTGGGACTTATATTGGGTGAGAAAGGACAACACCTGGTTATGTGAAAATTTGTCTGACTGAAAAAAAGAACATGAACATGCTTCCTGTTCACTAAAACCTTGGTGACTTAAATTGGATTGGAGGAAGAATGGCATAAAAATAAAGAGAACCAGACTGCTTGGTGACACGTGCTTGTAGGAAGCATGTGACTGATTTTCAACCATCCTTCACTTGCGAGTGGTTGCTGACGTGGCGAGGCTTATAGGGGAATAAAAGGGGTGGGAGGGGTCTAGTGGATAGCGTCCTCCATGATTATTGGACCCCTGGTACAGACAAACAAATATGTAATGTAGAAAGGCCTTGTTTTTAATCAGCTTGATCTTATGCTCAAAATATTAGAAAAATCTAACCTTTGTCATAAAATTCTGTTAATTGGCACCCCTAGAAATTCTTATTATGTTTTACATTTTTGTCATTTAGAAGATGCTTTTATCCAGAGTGACTTACAGTGAGTGCATACATTTAAGAGAAACTAGGTGAAAGAACCACAACTCAGTAGTAAGGGCAGTCAATATTTGAAACAGTGAATAGGCAAAACTCAGTGCTATGTGTGAAATCTAATAGAAATATCTTACCATTTATCATTTAGTTTTTCATGTTAATCTGAGTCATTAAAAACTCTTAAATGGTCTTCATATGTTTTACTGGGGTGTGAATATTCATTGATGCCAAACCCCTTTAGCCACCTATCCACATGGACAGGGGAAGGTCAGACTACATACACTAACCAGTGGTTCTCAAACCTCTCCTGGAGGCCCACAGCCATGCCATATATTAGATGTATCACAGAGCTAGCACACCTGAATCAACTTGTCAACTAATAATCAAGCCCTTACCTGCTTGAATCAGGTGCGCTAGTTCAGGGTTACAACAAAACTGTGAGATGGCGGTGGTCCCCCAGGAGAGGTTTGAGAACCACTGCATTAAACTAAAGACAGTTGACCTTCATAAAGTTGGCAATGGCTTTACAATAAATAGCTACAAGACTGAAAATAAACATGTTAATTATGTGAGCAGTTATAATGAAGTTTAAATCAACTTGTGCTACGATAAATGTGCCTGGATGTTGCTCCCATGCACAGAGAGGACAATGGTTTGAGAGAAAACAAATTCTCCAGTTGGTTGCAATGTGCTTGAATCTTACAATCACCAATCAATCAAAACCATCATTAGACACCATTTCCATGCCAAGAAGCTATTTCTTCCTGGAACAATGCCTTTACTGTCATCATGATGATGAAAATGTCCGAACTTAAGAGTTTCATTGTAACGTTGATTGGAAACAGGTCCTATGGACAGATGAGACTAAAATGTGCTTTTGGCTGCAAAATCCAGGGGTAGTGTTGACGTGAAAATATAGATGGTCATAGAGAAAAACAACTACTGCCCACACTTTAAAGTATGCTAGTGGATATGTGTTGTTGTTTTGGTTTTAAATGGCCCTGGGAACCTGTCCAAGATGGAAAGCTTCATAGACGTTGTTTGTACCAGAAGGTTTTGTACCATACACTGCTTAATACTGGGTGCTCCTTGAAACTTTCAACAGTACATTGCTTCAAAGTATACTTCCATATACACCAAAATGGCTAACTGACCATAGAATCATGTTTTTGCAATTGCCATCCCAGTCCTCTGATTTAACACCTATTAAAAAACTTCTGTGGTGATCCAGATAAGCGAGTCGATAAGCAACGTCTAAGGACTGAAGGATCTGAAATGATTTTAAGTACTAAATGTGTGGTGTCATTAATTGTGTTTAGAAAAACATTGATTATTAAGAGTTTTTACTTTGAGTAATTTTATATAAAGATGTCTCATTTTTTGTATAAGATAAAACGTTTTGTAACTTTTATGCTCATCTTTACTAAGGGTAGCAATAATTACCACTGAGTCTCAGCATATTACATGTCTACACAGCTTCAGAAATGTCTTTTCACTGTTTTACATATTTATTTAAATTGCTTTACATATGTGTTTACAACATTTTACATGCCATTACACTGCATTAGTAAAATCTTTTCACTGCTTTACATAAAACATGAACATTTTTGATGTCACTAGGTCCTTTTGGTGTGAACCATGGGGTGGAACTGCACCAAGATGTCATTGAGTATGCTTATCAAAAACTGGAGTTCTTCATCAAGACGAGTGACAGCTTTGATAGGTAGGAGAATATCAGGATAAAAGAGAAAGTGATAGAAGTAGAGAGGTTATAGGTGCTATGTTATTACTCTAAATGAGCTGAGATTCTCTAAAAGGAACTGTGTCAGCAGTGTTGGAATAAAGGAATTATAGCTGCGTTTCTATGTGTGTGTGTGTGTAGGTTTGAGTTCTGTGAGCCCTGCTTTGTGAATGGAAACTGCCTGGAGATAGCCCCAGAAAGTGGTCAGTATGACCGGGTGTATTGCGGAGCCGGGGTGCAGCGTGAGCAGGAAGACTACATGAAGAACCTGCTCAGAGTAGGCGGCGTCCTGGTGCTGCCACTGGAGGAGAAGGTCAGCGTGCACACCCACACACACAATATGTTTAGTCAAATGGATGGTGAGCATAGCAGTTTCACAAGGCCACATTGTGACTGTATCAGGATGAACTCAGATAAACTCACGCTTTGCCCAATGCTATTTTTAAAATCTATGCTTGGTTTCTCTGAGCATATCGTCCCTGTTTTTCCAATTGTTCTAGAATTTATATATTTTGTCTTGATCTTCATTGTAAAATATTTGTATACCTTTACAAAACTGACAGTTGACATAATAGAAACTGTTTCTTTTGGGGGTAAGTAATGCTCTATGCACCACTTGTGACTTGGGTTTAGCACAGGTGTCAAACCGGTTCAATTGACAGCTTAATGTCTGCAGGTTTTCATGCTAACCTTGTGTTTAACTGATTAGGTGCCTAATTGGTTAGGGTCTCACCTCACCTGTCAGTCTAGGTCTTAATTGAGCTCTAACTGAAGGGAAAGACCAGAAACCAGCATACAGTACACTAAACCACAGGGCCCGTATTCATAAAGAATCTTAATGCAAAGAGTAGCTCCTAGTGAGAAAATTCTAAGAAAATTCTTAGAAATGTGGGCGTTTACTCTTAAAATTAAAAATTCATAAATCATAGTAAAGAAAAAAGTAATTCAGAAAGCATCTTAACTCTTAAAAGAGGTCCTAAGGCCAAAATTGGTAGGAGTACAGACGAGGACTTTTAAGAGGCTTAAGAGTTCCTTCAGTAGAGGAGAAAACGGCAGAATTACGAAGAGGGAGAAGAAATGTGTTGCAGACAATGGATGACAGTGAGTCAATACGCTATAGATTAGATCGTGCAGGGATCATGTTTGTGACCGATCTTATTAGAGACACGCTAAACATCTCCGACACAGCGCAGAAATGTCATAGTGCCAAAAATGAAAGTAATCACTACATTAAGATATTTGGCAACTGGGAAAATGCAACAATGTAGCAGTGATGACTTGGGTCTGTCACAACCTTCTGTAAGCAGAGTGATCACACAAACAATTACAGCACTTTCAGAACCTCTTATTGTGTCGCAGTGCATTTCCTTTCCACTGGACATTCCCACCTTGCAGGCATAAAAACTGCATTTATGAATATAGCAGCCTTGTTGTCGGAGTAATTGATGGAACCCACATCCGAATTATTCAACGTGATCTCCGAAATACGTGATACTAAAGAAAATACACAACAATACTCCCCTATCAGGGTGATCTCAGAAAAACTGAGGAAAGTGGGTGAAATGGATGAACTAACTACTGTTGACACATCCCACAAGGACAATGATAGCACGACGCCGCCACAACAATCAGTGTTCATGGACAAAATGTCAGCTGAGTCCTGTCCACAGAGCTCATCACAAACAGACTGTGTCACATTAAAAGCGCTCCAAGATTCCCAGGAAAACTTTGTGGAAAACAGTCAGGAAAGCAATTTTCTGGTGACACCAGAGAACCAGTCGCTCTTGACCTTCTCCGAAAAAATTGAGGATCTTGTTCATGCTGAAATAAAACTATCCCACTCTATTGCTGCGAGCCCCCAGATACCAACCAGAAAAGCGCAGAGGCCCTGTAGCCCCCCCATTCCACCGGTTAGAAAGCTTCGGCCCCTCCCACAGCGGAAACCAGAAACAAAACCAACTGAAAACAGCTCTCAGTGATATGTGTCGGGTCCCCGCTATGATAACAGTATCAAATATTTACAGAACAAGCGGGAACCCAGCGTCCCTGTATCTTTCTCTATTCCTTTTCTTTTACATAACAGAAAGTCTAGGGCTGTCTCAAGCCAGATAGCAAACCCATCTAATCTACTGCCTATTACATGTCAAAATAAAATTGCTGTGGGGGAAAGTAATAATACTACTGTTAAAGTAGCACTTTTAAACATCCATTCACTTAAAAAAAATAAATCACTTCTAGTCAATGACTTAATAAACACAAACAACCTAGATTTTTTTCTTCCAAGTGAAACATGGCTATCAGAGAGCTGCAGTGCAACAATCCTCAATGAAACAGCCCCTCCTAACTTTAATTTTATGAGTGTCTGCACAACGGTTAGGAGAGGAGGAGGTGTAGCAGTTCTTTTTAAAGATGTCTATCAATGTAAGCAAGTGTCATTTGGAAATTACCTGTCTTTCGAATATCTGGGAATGGTGTTAAAAGGTGCTCCACGCATTCTACTTGTCATTATTTTAAGGCCTCCGCAATACTCTCCAGCCTTTGTTGAGGACTTTACAGAATTGCTATCAGCAATTTCCTCAGAGTTTGACTGTCTTGCTATTGCTGGAGATTTTAACATTCACATAGATAATGCAGAAAGCAATATGGCGAAAGATATCATAGCTGTTTTAAATACATTTGATTTGACTCAACATGTACATGAATCCACACACAACCGTGGACATGCCCTAGACTTACTTATCAGTAGGGGCCTAAACATTTAATTGATTATTGTTAAGGATGTAGCACTATCTGATAATTTCTGTATTTTCTTCGATATATTGATCTCTCCTAACATTGAAGCTAGATCTGTGTCTGTCAAAAAGAGATGCCTGAATGAAAACACTAGGGTGCTATTTATGAAGACTTTATCTTTAACACCAAGCATATCTGCGGACTGTTGATTTTCTCCTTGATTCCTTTAACTCAAAAGTGAAGAGTGCAGTTGATGATATTGCTCCTGTCAAAGTCGGGAAGAAAAATGGCAGACAAAAAGCACCCTGGAGAAACTCAACTGCAGTTCAAGATTTGAAGAGAAAACGCAGAAAATCTGAGCGCATGTGGCGGAAGACAAAACTTGAAGTCCATTATGACATCTATAAAAACACCCTTCATGCCTTCAATGTAGAACTAGGCAAAGCTAGACAGAACTTTTTCTCAAATATTATAAACAGCAACTTTAACAACACGCACTCTTTTTGCTACTGTAGAGAGAGTAACCCTTGTGTTGTCCTTTT
>JACXGM010000133.1:74614-93940 GCA_016801145.1 Umbra pygmaea
ATTATTGGCCCTAAATTCCAAATCGAAAGGAAAAAATTGTTGTAATGGGTTGGACTGAAGTTAGACTAAAGGTGTAACACAGAATTGATTGAATATTTATACTATATGCTTTAAATAAGAGTCAAACCAGATGGGGTCTTTTTTGACCCCAGAGGACCACAGGTGTATGGCCATCGGGAGGACAACACGAGGGTTAAATAAAACCCCCCAAGTCACATTCCCAGTGAAATGCTCTCAGACAGTAAATGCAGTGAGTTTGCTTCATTCTTCTCAGAGAAAATCAATAATATCAGAAAGGTGATCAGCACATCTTTGAGTTGCGCTGAGGTCAGACAGATCAGACCACAACCTCAGAAATTAGTCACTATGTCTGTTTTCGAAGCAATTAATGGTACCATTCTGGAAAAAAACTGTACAGCACCTTAAAACATCAACCTGCGCCCTTGACATACTTCCCACATCTTTTTTTTAAAGTTTGTTAAACTGTTTTGAAGCAGATCTCCTAGAATTGGTAAATTTCTCACTTCTTTCTGGGACTTTTCCAAAGTCCCTTAAAACTGCAGTTGTTAAGCCCCTCCTGAAAGAGAGCAATTTGGATCACACCGTACTGAGCAACTACAGACCAATCTCAAATCTCCCTTTCATAGGCAAGATCATTGAAAAAGTTGTTTTCAATCAGCTGAACAAATTCTTAAGCTCAAATGGACACTTTGACAATTTTCAATCTGGCTTCCGATCAAATCACAGTACAGAGACAGCGCTTATAAAGATAATAAATGATATTCGCCTCAATACAGATACAGGCAAACTATCAGTGCTGATACTACTCGACCTTAGTGCTGCATTTGACACTGTCGACCACAACATACTTCTTGACAGGCTGGAAAACTGGGTCGGGCTTTCTGGGATGGTCCTAAAATGGTTCAGGTCATACCTAGAAGCGAGAGGTTACTATGTGAGCATAGGCAACCATAAGTCTGAGTGGACATCAATGACATGTGGAGTCCCACAAGGCTCAATTCTCGCGCCACTCCAATTCAACCTGTATATGCTCCCACTGAGCCAAATAATGAGAAAGAAACAAATTGCTTACCACAGCTATGCAGACGACACCCTGATCTACTTAGCCCTATTGCCAATTGGATGTGCCAAAACTTTATTCAGTTAATCAAAGAGAAAACCGAAGTCATTGCATTTGGAAACAAAGATGAAGTTCTCAAGGTGAACGCATACCTTGATGCTCGGGGTCAAACAACTAAAGATCAAGTCCGGAATCTTGGTGTGATTCTGGAGTCAGACCTTAGCTTCAGTAGTCATGTTAAAGCAATAACTAAATCAGCATATTATCATCTTAAAAATATCTGAAGAATTAGATGCTTTGTTTCCAGACAAGACTTAGAGAAACTTGTTCATGCTTTCATCACCAGCAGGGTGGATTATTGTAATGGCCTCCTCACTGGTCTTCCCAAAAAGACCATAAGACAGCTACAGCTCATGCAGAATGCTGTGGCCAGGATTCTAAGCAGAACCAGGAAATATGAGCATATCATGCCAGTCCTCAAGTCTCTACACTGGCTCCCAGTCACATTTAGGATAGACTTTAAAGTATTATTACTGGTATATAAATCACTCAATGGCCTAGGACCTAAATACATTGCAGATATGCTCATCGAATATAAACCCAACAGACCACTCAGATCATCAGGATTACATCAGCTCCCAGAGGAGATCAGATGTGCTCCAACAGTAGTCACCTTTAAATTCAGACTCAAAACACATCTGTTTAGCTACGCAGAACCGATTGCACTATATTTTATATGGTTCGTTCAGTCTCTTTTATTTCTTAAACTGTACTATTTTTCCAACTGTTTTTCACTCTTATTTTAATTGCTTAAATTTGATCTGTTTTAAATTTTTATGTTTTCCTGTTTATGTAAAGCACCTTGAATTGCCATTGTGTATGAAATGTGCTATATAAATAAACTTGCCTTGCCTAAAAAAGTCTCAGATTAGAGGGTTGCAATGAAAAAGTGGAGTGGATCTGGCTTTGAGGTCCAGAGTTGAAAACCCCTGGACTATTGTATGTTGGTGTATGGTCTTTCCCTTCAATTAGAGCCCAATTAAGATCTAGACTAACAGGTAAGGGGATATGCTAACCAATTAGTGACACAATGAATCGGTCAGGTAAAAGGTAAGATCGAAAGCCTGCATACACTAGGCACCTCCGTAGAACCGGTTTGACAGGTGTGAATCCATATTATGAATAGTTGTGAATTACAGTAAAAATATATTTGATTTAATACAGCTCCTAGAAGCACATACACGTATTATTATCTTTCTTTTATCCATAGTTGACCAAGATCACTCGAACAGGTTTCAACAGCTGGGAGACTAAAAAGATCATTGCTGTGTCTTTTGCTCCACTGGTGCTACCCAAACACAAAGACAACAGTAAGCCCAAAACAGTGCCTTTACGTAAGTACTTTACCAACCCATCTGCCATATCTATGTAGCAACAGTAGTTCAACTGAGCCTTTTTGATTTGATCTGCACCTGTCACAAAACATCTCATTGGTGGGCTAATTCAGGAAACATTTGGTCTTTTGTGTTAACATTTATGGGACCTTATTCTAGATGACCTCTGCTCCTTGAAAGACATTGTGAAAATGTGACAGTTTGTGACTGAGTTTGTTAGAGAGCATATGTAACAAACAGCATCATGAAGATCAAGGAGCTAGCAAAACATGTCTGGAATAACGTTCTGGAGAAGCACCAGTCAGGTTTGGGTCATAAAACAATATCACAAACTTTGAACATCCCCAGAGCACCGTTAAATGCATTACTTAAAAATGGAAACAGTATGGCATAACCACGACTCTGCTTAGAGTAGGTCGTCCATCAAAAATCTGTGAATGGGTAAGGAGGGCATTAGTCAAAGAAGCAACCAAGAGCCTAATGGTAACGCTGAATGAGACCACTGCAGCTGAGATGGTAGAAATCTTCCATAGGACAATTGTAACCTGGATTCTCCACGAAGCTGGGCTTAATGGACGTTTAGCGAGGAGAAAGCCAGTGCTAAAGACAACTCATATTAAATCCTGTTTGAGGATTACAAAAATGGGAGACAGAAAATATGGAAAATGTTTATCTGGTCTGATGAGAACAAAGTTGAAAAACACTGTTTTCTTGTTTTAACTTTCTTCACAATTAAAAATATTTTGCAATTTCAAAGCATTCGTTATGTTGTGTAAAACAAATGATAAAAATCCCAATACAATCCTATTTCATTCCAGGGTGTCACACTACAAAATTTGGAACTGTCCAAGGGGGGTCAAAATGTATGCTAGGCACTGTATTTAGAAGACAGTGAACCGGTTTCCTCTTGTCATTTGTGTTCCTGTGTGTGTACCTCCTCAGCGGCCATGTTTGAGGTGCGGAATCTCCAGGACTTGGCTCGCATCTCTATCCGATTGACGTTGAAGAAAACATTCGGGGGGCAAGGGCCATTGCCCAGGAGGAGGCTGACTCACACCGGGGAGCCGCTCCGGCGGAGACGTGCCCAAAACAGAGGCTCCACCCTGCTCTCCAACCGCTACATATTCATGAGCCGCCTCCTCCCTGGACCGATGGACGAAAACAACCACTCTGGCACAGACACAGAGGAAGATGAGGAGGAAGAAGAGGGGAGCTGCCGGGTTCCTGGAGAGCCTGGGGTAGAGGTGGAGCAGGGAGTGGAGAGGACGGAGGGAGGAGCCCTTCTACATGAGGTTCCAGTGAACATGCTGAGGGAGGGTATCCTGGGCCTTCCACTCCCCGAGCCTCTGAAGATGTACCTGCTTCACTACAGGGAGAAGTAGGGTGGCCCAGCAGACCACAGGCTGTTCTCTCATTCTCTAACTGATCTTTATCCAAACTCCTTTTGCTGACTCCATTTTGGATTCAAAATCCAGTCCCAACAACATTTCCTCCAGAAAGTAACCAGGTTAATTCTGAATTGACCCTGACAATCTTCACGTTGAAGTGAATAACAGGTAGAATTGCATAAATAGAACATGGTTTTAACACCCTGTAACGTTAGCTGTCGGTGAACCCATCACATCTGCAGATGTACCGAGGTAGAGTTCAGAGTTGGCAAATCTAGGATGGCATGTTAGCGACTGCAAGCAAACCTTTCAGCACTATTCCCCATCACCATCCCACAATGCCCCCCTCCCCCCATAAACTCATGTTACCCTTCTTTTGGGGTATTTCCTGCCTGGTGCATATGACACTGGCACACTCCCTGCCTTCTCTCCATTCTCTTTGGGTTTTGGAAATGTGATTTTTCTGACATTGATCATTTTGATTGTGATTCAACAAAGCTTTTTAACTTGATGTACAAGGACTTAAAGCCAAAAGACATTGGAAATACCTGCTCACATATTTAAAAGTGGGATTACTTCAAATCCACTTCAGCGATGTCTAAGCAGTGTATGTATTCAGTGAAAAGCACACCGGGGTACGTCTCTTGAAACCAGTGTTAACGTCTGTTTTTGAGAATGTTTGGACCAGTGGTTCTACCAAGACTCCTGGGGATCTCCAACCATTCCATATATTAGATGTAATCCAGAGCAACAGACCACAATGTACTGTCAAGTAATCATCAAGCTTACTAATTAACAGCATAAATCATGAAATAGTTCAGGTCTACAACAAAACAGTAAAATGGCTCTGGGTGCCCAGGGGAGGTTTGATAACCACAGTATATAGAGCACTGTCCTTTTGGGATTAGTGGTTTCTTGTGATGACTACATGTGTTGGGGTAGTATGCTTGCAAGCTCAACTTGGTCATTGGCTAGAGGTTGTGCTTGCAGGTTACTTAAGAAATATCCTGGTTAAACAAATGTTCATGTGTTTCTGGATAAACTCTTAAGACCACTGCGATTTAGTGTGACAATACGAGGTTTGAATTGGGCAGAACAAACGTTGTTTTGTAAGCATGACCCACCTGTGAAAGGCAAGATCACATTGAGTAGCATAGGATTTTACACGGAACCCAATGCCAGTCGGGGTTGCCGATTGAAAATGTAATACATGAATACTGCAATGCAGGCCTTAATTAATTACCCTGGATGATCAGGGCTGTTTTGTTTCAAGCAGATCAGTCAAGAGGGCTACAGACATTAATATACAGCTCTGGAAATAATAAGGAGACCACTGCAGTCTTCTGAAGTCAACTTCATTGAAAACCTCTGGAATGTGATCAAGAGCAAGATGTATGGTCGCAAGCCATCAAACAAAGCCGAGCTGCTTGAATTGTTGCGCAATTGGCATAAAATCACCCAATATTAATATGATAGACTAGTCTAGAGCAAGAAAGGCAAATTATTATTATACAAATATTATTCCACCAAAAATTGATGTCTGAAGTCATTGTGAGTCAATACATTTTCTGCAAATAAATGGTTAGAATGACAGTGTTATTCATTTCACCCCTTCACATGCCTATCAGTAGTAACACCAGACTGATGATTATGAAGTGGTCTCTTAATCTTTTCTAGAGCTGTATTATCTGTTATATATACTTAAAAACACAGAGAAAAAATAACTGAAAATACCTCTGGACCGTAAACAGATGGAGGTTCGTAAGGATGAAATAGCGGTTTACCATTAAGCTTTACTGTAATCAGAGCAGTAGATTGGAACTTCAGTGTAATGGACTGTGCTACTGTATGCTGTTTGATGCATTAGTTTGATGTTCCTTCACACATTTTGTCATGTTCTGTGCCAAATGTCTGGAGAACTGAATTTGCTCAGTGTTTCGGTCTTCAGTTAATGTGTCAAGTGGTTCATATAATGTAAAAGTAATCATGTGTATGTTGAATAAATACCTATGTGTGAGAAAAGTTATTTGGAAAAGGGATAGACATGACTGCAGCAATAATATTAATAACAATATCATACTACCAGCCAACTGTACACTAGATTTTTGTTGTTCAAAAACTATTTTTTTGTTCTCTGCATTATGAAGATCAGACTTCATAAAGAAAAAACTGAACCATTTAATTTATGCTTGCTTTTAATGATTAAAAAAATATTTATTTGCAAGAAAGACACAAGGAAAATAAATCCCCTCTAACCCTTCATGTATGGGCAGAGTGGAAAACAATAACACAGTAACGGCCACCATTTTCACAATGAACTGATGACAGGTATGTCAAGATAAATGAGGTAAATGTTTTTTCAGAAAATAAAGAAAAAAGGCACAATTTACAATCAACTGTGCCAAGTAAATTCACAATATTAATAATAATTATAATAATAATAATAATAACAACAATAATAATAACATCATAACGGCATTAGAAAAAATATGCAACAAAAAATACAGACTGATTTTATATTACAAGGCAACAGCCCACCCGTGTGCCACTCTCCTGAGGGGCATGTACATGTTAGAGCCTGGAGTCCCACACCATCGCTTCTGTCACAAGTCCTGGTGTGTTGGGTTAGTTAATAACAGTTTATACATCGACCAGGTATGCTGCAGGTGGCACACCATGTAACACCAAACCACCAACATGGCAGCAACGTCAGGAAAATCCTATCTAACCACCAGGCACGACACGCAGAGCTTGGAGGGCCCAATACAGTCGTCGTGGCAGAAGGCCCCGCAGCCCTGGCACATAATCATAGCCTTGAGACGGCACGAGCACTTGAGGGCCACCTCCTCTGCCGCGCTATCGGCGAATGCCTGGATGCTGAGCGTGGCACTCTGGCTGGCGCTGTGGCGCTGGCGCAGCTGCAGGACGCCGTCGGCAATGCTCCTGGAGAAGCCGCTGCCGTCCACCACAGACACGTTGGCCGTGTAGCTGAAGCCAGGCGCAGACACGCCACCACCGCCCTGCTTGGGTAGCTTCCCGTACAGCTGGAAAGGGAGGGAGGAGGAGGAGGATGAGGAAGATGGGGACGATGAAGAGGAGGGGGAGGTGGAGGAGTACGGAGCTTTGCTTTGCGCTTCCTTTTTTGCCATGCGGGCTAAGGACATCTCCATGTTCAGCAGTCCCTCCATAGCCCCGCCTCGACTCAGGTAACCGTCCATAGCGTTCACCGCCTCCTTTTTGGTGACCAGCACCCCCGGTCCGCCGCCCACCACGGGGCAGGAGGGGGAGGTTTTGGCAAAAGCTTGGCAAGAGGGCCGGGAGGTGACCTCGCTCTTCACGCTGGGTGCTGGTGAAAGCTGCTGTTGGTGCGGGGGTTGGTTTTTAGGAGGGTGCCAGTTGATCTTTATTGTGGGGACCACCTCAGACAGGTTGCTGTGGGGGGGTGACGGGGCTTCCGGAGTTGGGTGTGTTGGAGCCAGGTTATTGTGGTGCCTTTCTGGAGACTCCCGGATGACAGCAGACTCCTGGGAGTTGCGTCTGGAGGAGGATGACGACGAGGAAGAGAGGGATGTGATGACAGGCACTGCTCCCGGAGGTACGGCGCCACCTGTTTGCTGAGTGAGGTACTGCTGCATGGCCGTGGCCCTGGAAGAGGCCTCCTCCAGAAGGCAGGCCATGCGGGAGGGTACAGTGCCTAGGGGAGAGGAGCCGAAGCCCTGCCCAGCTCCGGGAGAGCCTCCTCGGCCCGCAGGGGATTTCTGCTGATTCGGAGAGGTCAACTCTGGGACAAGGGGCTCCCCTGTGCTGGTGTCTGTGGGACTCCTGAAGCGAGGGCCAGGGTTCCTAGTCTGCTGCTGCCGGTTTATCTGGGACTGAGGGGCTGGATGGGATGCTCCAGAGAGCTGGTTGATCTCCAGCTTACTGGCAGAGTGTGTCTGCGGCAGGACTTTCTCCAGCGGGAGGCTGCCCTGGAGAAGCTGTGTGACCAGAGGGTTGTTGGCCTCCACTGTGGACACTGGCCGAGCCGAATTTGGGAGCCTTTTAGCACCAGAAGATGGGGGCACAAGAGAAGGCTTCAACCCCATCCTACAGTCCTCTTCATTTGATCCCTTGCTTGACTCCTTGTAGTCATCAGTGGGGTCTGTTTTGTGCACACGCTGGGCTTGGGAGTGTAGTGCAGCCTGGTGATCTAGCTGGGCAGTGCGTCCAGGCTGCTGCTGCAGTTTTAGGCCCTGGTTGGGCATTCCGTTGGGAAAACAGGGCTGGATGACTGTCTGGCCATGGTGGTTGGACACATGCGCCTGGATGACAGGCTGCTGGTTCTGCTGCGGAGGGGGGCTGCAGATCACAGGCTGGCCGTGGGGCCTGCGTGGGTGTGTCTCATTGCCGTTGCGCTGGGCCGGCAAGCGGTATCGCCACATGCTGAGGTGGGCCTCTTCCTCCTGACCTTCATTCTCACAGTCAGAGGCGGTCTCCGTGGAGTCACTGTGACGCCCAGCCTCATCCTCCCTGGCAGATGACGGGGGTCTAGGGAGGGAGTCTGCATCTCTCTCCCGCTGCGGAGGCTCTGCCTGCTGCCGTTCACCCTGGAGGCAGCCCTCTCTGCCCGGGGTGGGGGGGTTCTCCTGTGGCCCTACGTGGTGGGAGCCATGCTGGATGACACCGCCTCCTCCCGCCCGAGGCTGCTCGCTGCCGGCCAGGGACCTGATAACATCCACTCCCTGGGCACCGAACCTGGGCAGAGAGTCTGGGATGGAGGTGGGTGCCAAGGGACTGCTGCCACAGGCGGCCCCATCGCCTCGCCCCCCCGGGTGGCTGGAGCCTGGCTCCAGCTGCAAGATCGCTGCCTTGTTTAGGGGTCCGTTGGAGGTGCATTTGGCTGGTGGGGGTGTTAACGTGGCCCCCTCCTCACCACTCTGCTCCCCTGGCTGCTCCTCCTGAGGGGGTGGGGGCGGAGTGGGGGTCTGCGGGGGCTCGGAAGAGGACAGGGAGGGGTTGGAGGAGGTGGACAGGGAGGGTGAGGGGGAGGTGGTATGGGGGGTGGGCGTAGTAGAGGGCTCTACATTGGACAGCTGTAGTTGTGTTCCAGGCGGATGAGAGCCCGTAGGCGATCCCTGTTCCTCCATGCCACCGCCACCGCTGCCTCCTCCTCCTCCTCCTCCGGGCTCGATTGGTCCTGGGTGCTCTCGTGTTCGTCTTCCACTGCTGCGATCCGGTAGCCCAGCACCAGCCCGGCCCCCGCCCCCGGGCCCTGGCCCATCCCCAGTGGCTGCAACAGCAGCAGCGGCCTCGCGCTGGGCACGGGCCTGCTGGGCGCGGGCTTTGATGTCCGCCAAGGTGCGCGCCCCCGTCCCCGAGCGCCGCGAGCCCTCCCCGGCCGGCACGATGCGGGGGCAGATCTGGTAGGTGGGCAGCCCCTTGACCCAGGGCGGTTTGATTCTGGAGAGTTGAATCTGGAGGAACACAGTCAAAGAGAAAATGTCAAACATGGATGGACCCGTGCCATACGCAGGACATTAGCATGCAATTCTTAGTTAATAAACCTACAACGAGACCCAGAGTTTATCATCACTAAGGTCTACAGAAAAACACATTTTTGGCAAGTTAACTTCTTTTTGTGGAGACAGAAATTCCACTTTCTTAGAAGCTCCTTTACAATAGGGCTGCAGCTATCGTAATATATAAAATATATGTTACTTTAGTAATCGAGTATTCTACCGATTATTACATCGATTATTCGGACAATAAATACTTTTGTTTTATTGAAGGGCAATAATATACAATAGTTTCACTTAATTTTCAGAAAAGCTACATTTTTATTTCCTACATTGCTTACAATATCATCTCTCAAAAAACAAAACATTAAGTGCAATGAAGTGCCATATTACATTGTTTTTAAAGAAAACATTTTCTGAAATGCAATAACAATCTCAAACTAAGGCATACATTAAATGTACATAAACATTACCTTAAGTTTCAGAGTTTTTGTTTTAATTATGTTTGAACTGATTCCAAACTTTGGACACAAATTTTCCCCAGCCTGTCTCTTCTCTTAGCCCTTCACTATTTACGCTCTCTTTCTTCATTTTGTAATCTGCGCCATCAGTCTTCATGGCATGTGTCGCCAGCAGCGTCAGCCCGGTGTGCTTCAGTAATAATCATCCGTGCTTAAAAATCGTGAGCGATACAACGTTTGTAACATTGATTAAACAAAGCTTTGAGGCAAATCATTTTGCAACCAGGTTTTTTAGTAATCTAATTATTCGAGTTACTTGAGTAATCGTTTCAGCCCTACTTTACAAGACTGTGGGTTCCTAGTCTTAAAACAGAGTGCTTCCCCTGCTACACTACAGCCACAACTTACTAACAACTACAAACGGAGACCTCGTACCCGGATAGGTGGGACCTTGGGCTCCTCTGTTGTCGGCTGCGGCTTTTCCGTGTGGACTCCTTCGATTGTGGTACGAAAGGACTGACGATCGTCCATTCGTGGCCTCTTCTCGGGAAAGCTGGAGAAGGCCTGGGGCTCGTCTGGCCTCCTCTTCTGCTCTTTGGCCTGGGCAGAGGTGACGGCTGCAGGGGCGGGGCTGGCTGCAGGGCTGCTCTCTCGGCTGCTGGTGGCGGTGCCCCCTGTGACTGAGGTGACCACAGAGGCCCCGTCGTCAAGGGGATCGGCAGTGGCGGCGGCCGTGGAGGAAGAAGAGGACGAGGAGGATGAATCCAAGCCGGCAGTGAACACGCCCTGGGTCTCAGAGTTGGAGGAGGGAGACGAAGAAGGGGAGGAGGATGAGGAGGAGGAGGAGGAAGACGAGGAGGAGGGAGAGGAGGTTGAAGCTACGACAGGAGCAGGCTCTTCTTCAGGAAGCAGACGGGCAGAGACTTCGGGATCATCAGTGGGGCTGACAGACACTGGGCTAGGACTGGGGCTGGGGCTAGGACTGGGGCTAGGACTGGGGCTGGGGCTAGGGCTGAGTTCAGGCTCGGGTACAGTCACAGATGGGAGTGCGGGCACAGGTGAAGGGCATGGCGCTGGCTCTAGAGGGACACAAGGGGCTGGAGTCTCCAGTTCGGTGTCGGTCTGCAGCACCACTTCCCCCTGCAATGCTGTGTCCTCTGGGACAGGCGACGGGGCAGAGACAGTAGCCCCAGCAGCTGCATCCAGTGTGAGCGTTCCTTCCGGCTGCTCCGGGGACTGCAGGGCTGGTGAGTTGGTCTTGCAGAGGGTGCGCCGTGCCCTGCGTCTTAAGTCAGCCCGTGTTCGCCGTCTCATCCTGCCATCCCGTCGCCGCCTGCCCACGCTGCGACGCTTGGGAGGTCCTGTTGCCGTAGAGGCCACCTCGCTGTCGATGACGCTGGCAGCAGCATCGGCAGCTTCGCTCATGGTCAGCTTCAGAGACTCTTCCCGAGTTAAGCCAGACCTGCAGCCATACAACAACGTTAGCAAACAGTATCTACCATTTACAAAATACACTTCAAATACTGAATGCAGGTAATTTTTTCATGGTTTCTAAGAGACTTACTTTTGACCGTGGTACTCCTCAAAGAACTTCTCCTTCCAGGCTTCCACTTTCTTCTCTTTCTCCATCTCCTGACGGAATCGCACCTGCATCTCATGTGTGAACTCCCCTAAGTAGGTCAAACAATGTTGCCACAAGATTAACCCACAGATGATGAACTGCATGTTTACTGGTTCTGTTTCCCCAGTAGTTACATGGTGCTACTTGTTAACAATTTTGTTCAATTGAGAAAAGATGGGCACATATATGCAACTATAAACACACATCACACAAGCGTATTATTTCAATTTGAGAGCATTTCTCACAGATATTACATTCAGATTTTGTAATAATTTCCCTCAAAACCTTGCTATCACACTCAGTCACTGCTCACGCTTGGATTTGCTTTGCTTGTGCTCAAACTTTCTGCTTGGACTCAGATAGGTTGTTGCTTGGATAGATTTCCTGCTCTGAACTTCAGCCTTTCTCCCTGCACTTTTTCACAGTTGCAAATCTTCTCCTCATGGATTTTTTCTGCTCTCGGATTGTTTGCGTAACAGTTATATCAAAATTCCCCAACCAACAGAATGCCAGCATTAGTGTTGACCGATGAAATGATCTCTGCCCAGTTGAGAGTGCGTTCATTTTACTTTAGAACATCCCTTGCTCGCAGGTATTGTAGCTGCACAGCTCCTCCACTCCCGCCTTCCAGCCTTTGTTTTTTTAAATATGTACTTTCTTTGCTTTATTGCGACTTTTGAAATAAAAAAGCCAGTACTTCCTTTGCTTTATTGGGACTTTTTCATTGGGAACTTTTAAAAAGGCCAGTTATATATATACACTTTTGAAATAAAAGGCCAGTGATACTGGCCTTTTTATTTCAAAAGTCGCAATAAAGCAAAGGAAGTACCTATTTTAAAAACGTCTGGAAGGTGGGAGTGGAGGAGCCGTGGAGGTACGGTACCCGCCTGCAACGGATGTTCTAAAGTAAAATGAACGTACCATCAACCGGGCAGAGATCCCTTCATTGGTCAACAGTCAACACTACAGCTGGCATTCTATTGGTTGGGGAATTTTGATAGCATTATAACAAAAACAATCCGAGAGCGCAGAAAAAAATCCATGAGGAGAAGATTTGCAAGCACAAAGAAGCAGCCTGAGTGCAAAGAGAAAGGCTGGAGTTGAGAGCAGGAAATCTATCCAAGCAACAACATATCTGAGTCCAAGCAGATAGTTTTAACACGTAGAGCAAATCCAAGAGCGAGCAGTGACTATTTGAGTATGAAAGCAAGGTTTTGAGGGAAATTATTAAAAAATCTGAACGTAATATCTGTGAGAAATGCTCTAAAATTGAAATAATGCGCTAACATTGTTAACATTACATTATTTAACTCAGTTTTTCCTTCCCTTCACCATTCATTAAGTCCCATTAAGTTTGGACAGGCTTGAGAGCATGGAAGACCGAGACATATTCCAAAGCCTATCTGCCTTGGCTCAAATTTTTTTTTTGGTGCAATTTTGAGAAGACTGATGTAATATTAATTATTGGCAGCAGTCTCATGTTACACTCAAAGCTAATTGTTACTAACCTTCAGCAAGCCGTTCCTTCCAGCTCTGGGAGGCATGTGTGAAGAACTCATTGTTAAGAGCCGAGCTACTGAGGCGAGCCAGACCGTCAGGCCCCACCTGGTGAACACAATGACAGGGGAGAACACAGTGAGTTACATTGAAATAAAAGCCAAAAACAATACGCCACTGAAAAATTACCAAATAGATACTGAACCCGAATGAGAAAATACAAATGAACTAACCTGGCGGTCGACCTCAGGGAGGAGCTGAAGAAGTTGCTGTTGGGAGTTTGCCGGGAAAACAGAGAAGGTGCGCATATTAATGAGGGCTCGAATGTTGGTGTTGACCAGGATGGAGCCAGGTGTCTCGAAGTCCACCTCCACCCCACCTCGGCTCCTTTTCATGGGTCCTGCAGACACAAAACATGCCACAGGTCAGAAAAGGTAAGCATATGGCTAATGCTAGCTAACCGTAGGTAGGTTTAAACTCGTTCACTAAACATATAGCAACAAAGTTTAGCTGTTCCATTTCCAGCCAACATGAGACCTGTTAAGAGCCAGCAGCAGGAGCTCCACTAGTCAGCAATTTAGTTTAGCAGCCAACAACAAGTATGTTCGGACAGCAAGTCTTCCCTGGCAATCAGGGCAATAGCAAAGCTCTGCTTGTTCAGATGTCATATAGCAACCCTGACAATGTTAACAACCAGCAAACCACTGGCTAGCTACCAAGTTAATATTTTGAACCTTTCTAGCAAGTGGAGCTAGCCTAAAAAGCTAGGCTGTTAACTCTATTTGCATAAATGTCAAAAGAGGCCAGCATTTGTTTTGCAACAAAGAATTACCGTAACATTTGTATTGAAATTAATGACATTAGACGCAACGCAACAACCAAACACGTTGGACAAGCGCCTATCATGATATTCCAAAGTTGATGAACATCCTACCCTGTAGAGCAGATAGCAAGTAAAACATGTTGGGCCTCATCTGATGTGGTTTCGACTGTTGCTTTCTACTCTATCAACATTGTTCATCTGTAGTAGGTTAATAGTCCAACTACCAGGTATTTTATAATAGGGAAAAGGCCATGTGTTCAGTGCTGCCTGACTCCAGCATTGACTCAAGTTCAAACATGCTAAATCACAAGCTCTGTGTGAATGTCTTCACTATCGACACTGTTGGTTAATAGTCATCAATAGACACCGCTATTTTAACAGGCTAACCTTATGATGATGCAGGCTACCTTGCATCCCATAAATAGTCCTGCCACAGGGAAAACATTTACCAGCTAATGAGATGAAACCCTGTACACCTAGTACTGTCCCTGTTGTCCTTTTACAGGATAATGCTATAGTTCCCCTTGTGGTTAGGTCCAAGGACACGCCCCACTCTGTGGTAACTGACTCATCTTTGGCAAGCGTCACAGGAGGTTGGACCAACTAAACCAGGCAAGACACATCGGACACTCCAGAAGATGTAAACAAGGCACTCCTAACACAATCCCGACATGCTTTGACATGAATTCCTGAACCTACCCTAATAGTTTTACAGATTTGCTATTTTCTAAAGAGCCCTAATACACGCAAAAGCTGCTACTATTTCTGGGGTTCAGTTTACTGTATCCAGACAAAGTTGTTTTGGCTTCTAAATGTGAAATTGTGAAATCACAAGTCATAAACCAGCAGCATAGCACCCTATAATCAACTGTTGTTTTACTTCTAAAGCTAAGCAGGGTCAGGCCTAGTTGGTCCCTGGATGAGAGACCAATGCTGCTGGAATTGGTGTTGGAGGGCCAGTAGGGGGCACTCCTCCCTCTCGTCTAAAGATCTTTCCCAGTGCCTCAGGGATGTACAGGGGACATCGGCCCTGCATAGGGTGCCGTCTTTCAGATGAAACAGATGTCCTGACTATCTGTGGCCACTAAATATCCCACGGCACTTATCGTAAGAGTAGGGATGTTAACCCCAATGTCCTGGACAAATTTCTGGCCCTCATACCATCATGGCAACCTAATCATCCCAGCTTTCAATTGGCTCTTTCATTTCCATCCCTCCCCCCACTACTCCCCAGGCGGTTGCTTCAAATAACACTCTGTTCTCAGTAAAGTTGCCTGGTAAAATAAAGGTAAGCTAAATAAAACTAAGACTCCCATCATGACAAATAATGATGGAAGAAAACCAAGCTGGTTTACAGATGAACCTGTCCATTTCTACATAAAGAACCTGTTGAATTCAATCTTGACCTTAGATCAGATTTTTGGGGTCATTAGTTGATCAGGGGTTGATAGTGCAGGCATGAGCAGGACTGAGTGTTTTAGGGTGTTTCTAGGAGTCACTGATCAGGGGCTGGTCGGGGTGGTTATACGCAGGTCTAACCCCTGTACCTGAGTGGTGGCCACGAATGCTCTTGAAGTGTTGGGGGCGTTTCCAGCTAGCCAGCTCTGGGCGGGCACGGAGAGTGGGTCCTGGACCCCCCCTAGAGCCTTCCATGCACCTCCCCGCTGGTCCTAGGGGTGAGAGGTGGGGGAGGGGAGCCTGGTGAGAAACTCCCATCATGTTTATAAAGGGGACTTACGAGCAGGCAGGCGGGGGGTGGAAGGGTCAGGCAGAAAAGCCAAAAGGGGATAGAACCCATGTGGTGGGGTGGGGGGTTGGAAAGGGTGAGCAGCACAGACATACAGAAGGGGGGCAGTTACCCAGACCAACACAGACATACAGAAGGGGGGCAGTTACCCAGACCAACACAGACATACAGAAGGGGGGCAGTTACCCAGACCAACACACACACACAGAAGGGGGGCAGTTACCCAGACCAACACAGACACACAGAAGGGGGGCAGTTACCCAGGCCTTTACAGACACACAGAAGGGGGGCAGTTACCCAGACCTATAGACACACAGGTGGGGGGCAGTTACCCAGACCTACACAGAGCTCACCCCACCTTATAGAAAGCAAAATGGGCAGTGGTGGGAGAAAGGGACTGATATTCCAGATGCACAAAAGAATAAGCAGGGACAGATATTGAAGAACGTTAGTGGCAAGGAAGGTTATTCTGCACAGAGTTTGACAGACAACCAGCCACAAGCAGGGAAAGCTTTCACAGGAACCTCAGAATGAGAAAAAGACTGGGTCCATAACAATAACGTGATATTTTCTTTAGCTACATATCTTGTGGACAATATAGCAAACTTGCGCAACTATTTCATCCCGTTTCATTGATGATGAATTGATGTCATCAATAACTACCGTAATAAATCATGTTGAGTCATTACTTGCTATCATAGACCATAAATAGCCTACCAAGCGCAAAGTGGTAATATGCAACAAACACATAATATAACCACAAGGAATAAATTAGCCACTGTACTTTTGAATCACAATAACAAATTATGGAAGGTTTGCCTGTAACAAATGTATAAAAAAATTTGATCTACAGTTATAACCCCTTGAGAAAGAGCATATTAAATATTAAAGCACAGCACATGAAATCTCAACTTCATATTCCATTTCAAAAAGCTTAAAAAACATTCAAGTAAAATGTAAACAGTTTTGCGGAAATTGTGAATGAAGTGCGAAGGCAGCCACAATTGTGAATGCTGAAATTAAAATTCCAACTGGCCATACATGAAAGCATGTAAAAACATCAAGGACACATTATGGTAGCAGCCAGTTCGCAACAGAATGTACAAGCAAAAACATTACTGGTTTCTGTCCGAAGATACTAACTGTCAGAAACATGGATCGCTAAAATTTAGATAATTTTCCTTTAATATTCACAATTGAAAATAAGTAAAGTTGCTTGTTTATTGGACTTTTATGGCCCACAAAACAAAATAGATTTATCCACCAGTTGAGATGGTGTCATTTGATTTAAGTGTTATTGTTATAGTAGGCAGACTCTCCGCTCTAAAACAGCAAGGCCTCAGACATGCTTACAAAAACCTACAGCTTAGGGTAGGCTACCTCACAAAGTTTAGACTGACAGTAATGTGTAGCTGTACTGAATTTCCTACAAAAAAGAATTGTGCGGTCACCGGGCCCAAATACTGTGTTTTCTTTGGTTGCCTGCCTATAAGAGTTTGGGGGTACCATGATAAACAACATTTGTAATATTTATTGATTTAGGTTCTAAGAAAATATCTAAAAAAATGCAGATAATAAATAATGAATTGCCAGTATCAGAACCCGATTTGATGCAGGTGGCATATTGATGCAGTGCTCCCTTCATAGAAATCTATGAGCGCAGTTCAAAAGTGGGATTTTCCACTCAGACAAAGCACTGAAATATATTCAACTCTGAACCCGATACACTCATTGCACAAAGCAAGCGCACCTGTCACATTTCAAACACCAAGTAATTGTTAGAATTTTTACATAATCTGACCTAAACATGATCCTTGTGATGACTCGATGACTTAATAGCCGCTTTCCGACCGCAGGGATTTTTGCAGTTCCTAGAACATAACGTTCCTATAACCCTTTTTTTCTTGTGTTCCGATAGAAGAAATTGCGGGATTATTTAGCTCCTCGCACCGCCGTTCCTATAACCTTTTTAGCTCCTACTCCAGAGCAGGGTCTTTCCCTTTTCCTAGGTCCACGTTGATTGGTTCAATTGGCCGGTCGCTTTGTTTGTCTGTTGAGTATTATACTACATATTATGCTGGAGCCTTCGTCTTTTGTGTTTCTGTGTTAAGTAGCTACTCAATTTCTATGACTCCAGCCTAGTTTTTAAGCGCTGCGGTTCGAACTCCGTACGACATTATCAACACAACATTATTTTTTTTAAATTGTATTGGATGTCGTTTTCAGACTCGTAATCTGAACGAACAGCAAGCCGCTGAAGGAACCAGGAAAACAACCAGATCATCCGCATAGACATAAGATGACCTAAACACTTATCTCCAATCATACACCCAGTGTTACAAATATTAAACTGTGAAATGTTGTTGTATGTGGCGCTATGTTAAAGTCTAGTGACGACGCTACAAAAGCCTGTTGCGGTGCTTGCGTCACTCTTACCCCTCCTACCAGTTCCTATGGCCACTTGACCAGTGCGAATGCAAATAGCAAAAACGGTTTTTGGGGAGAGTAGTTAGTAGAACTGTTTAGAAGTGGACTGTTCCTATAACTACATTCCTGTAACTACTTGGTCGTAAAGCGGCTACCGTCTCCCCACACCAGGGCTCGACGTGACGGGCAGCATTGTATTTCACTGGAGATTTTAGAAATGTAATGAACACATACAGCCTACAGCTAACGAAAATGCTTTTAGTTCTATGTAATCATTTTCAAATGTTCTTATCTAATATAAAATAGCATAAAGTAGAACAGGATATTCTTATCAGAACAGGGTTTTTTGGACAACAAACCTTTCCCATTGCTAAATATTTTAAAGAAATACACTGAAACTACAACGTAAAACATCAGATGTTTAAACATTTAAGTCAGCCTAATGAGTAAAACCATGAAACCAGGTTATGTGTAGGCATGTCATTAATTTTAGCTAGAGCTGCAGAAACAATCTTTTTTTGTAACCTGACAAATGCCTCAAAACTGAAACTAAACCATTACATTTTCCAAATTTACTGTTAAATTAACCAAGCTAATTGACTAACAACCAATACATATTTGCAGCAACTATACTTAGGCCTGCTCCTCTTTTCAATTTATGTGCTGCCATTGAGAGCCATTTTTGAGAAACATAGGATATCCTACCACTGTTATTCTGACGATACACAGTTCTTATCCTTTGGGCGTACTGTGTCTGCTATGATGAGATCAAATATTGGATGGCTAATAATTTTCTGCAATTTAATGAAAGCAAGAGCAAAACTTTGATTTTAGGCCCATCTAGGTCCTCACTTTTTCCTAATTTAGGTTCTGTCCCAAACCATGTTCAACCTCATGTAAGGAATCTTGGTGTAACACTGGATTCGGGAACTACAATTTGGAAAGCAAATCAGTTCAGTGGTAAAGGGCAGTTTTTTTCACTTGAGATCAATAGCAAAAGTAAAACAGTTTGTCTGCAAAAGATTTAGAGACTGTAATCCATGCCTTCATTACATCACGCCTGGACTACTGTAATCCATGCCTTCATTACATCACGCCTGGACTACTGTAATCCATGCCTTCATTACATCACGTCTGGACTACTGTAATCCATGCCTTCATTACATCACGCCTGGACTACTGTAATCCATGCCTTCATTACATCACGCCTGGACTACTGTAATCCATGCCTTCATTACATCACGCCTGCACTACTGTAATCCATGCCTTCATTACATCACGTCTGCACTACTGTAATCCATGACTTCATTACATCACGTCTGCACTACTGTAATCCATGCCTTCATTACATCACGTCTGCACTACTGTAATCCATGCCTTCATTACATCACG